>JAOANR010000012.1:25748410-26053964 GCA_030278955.1 Hygrophila difformis
CCTCAAGCTCTTTATCCAATTTTTCCCAGAACTCTTTATTATCAATATCTTCCTCAAGGTCCATGCCATTTAGTTCACCACCGTACTCCTCATCAATGTTGAGGTCAGCATCCTCCCATACACCATCCTCATCTTCATACCCCTCATCAATGTTCATGCCATTCAGCGTACCATCCTCATCAGTCATGATGCCTAAAGCACCAATCCCAACTTTAGGTTCATCGAGATTGGCCTCCACAGCTGTCTCCACTTCTGTAGGTGTGATGGCACCAAAACTCACTTGTGGCACCTCATTGGCCAATTTTGTTTCGGATGGTACCTCTGGCTTCTTTTGGGATTCCAAAGCCTTGCAGTAAGCTGTGAATCCTTCAAAACTATGTGGCTTACTTCCCGGTTCACCGGCCTCATGGGCCAAATATGCCATGTACTTCATAAGCACACTAGCCATAACCATGTTTGAAGGAGTCATGTCCATGCTGTCTAACTTCTCAATAAACTTCTGTCCTACAGACTTAACCTTACTTCCTTCATCACCAGACTCGGTAGCAACAACTTTACCTTTGTTTTTAGAAACTGATGGTTTAATGCTATTTAAAGGAAACTCAACCTTGGTTGCTTTAGGCCGAGGTGATGGCAGCTGAGGTTTTCGTTCTGCCCACTGTAGCCTCTCTCGAACTGGCCTTCTGGTAGAAGGTGATGGTGGATGCAACCTCTCCTTCACTGGCCTCCTGATGGAAGGTGATGGTGGCTGCAGCCTCTCCCGCACTGGCCTCCTGGCGGAAGGTGATGGCGAATGAGGTGGTCTTCTTGAAGCCTCATGCATCTTTCCCTGACGGGGTGTCATGGGCGAGTTAGGTTCCCTAGCCGGCAACCTTGCCCCCGTATCATGTACCTTCTGGTGAAGGGGTCTCCGCTGTTCAGAGGTTTCTCCTCTGAAGTGAGTCGGCTGTATTGGCTTCCGAGGCCTGGAAGACTCCAACTTATGGATCTGAGCTTCCCATTGCCGCATCTCCTCGGCATACTGGCATGGCAGCCGGAACGAGGACACTATTGATCCCAGCATTTCCTGAGGGACCGGTATCGAAACAGCTGACAAAGAAGTACGTGAGCAGAATTGCGGAGCTGTTGAACCAGAGGAGCTGTCAAAAGCCAAAGCCGGGAACATGGGACTAAAATTGCTAATCCAGAATGAAGACCTCGGACCCACTCCGATGGATCCGGACACCCTTCAAAGATCAAAGAACAGTCAGATTCAAAAAGTGCATGCATGCACGTGAATAAATTAAACAAGTGAGAGCAAACCACTCGTACGACGCCAGGCGACCTTTACGACGCCAGCCATGATGTACGACGCTAGGCTCAGCTAGCGTCATAGGACGTCGTCCGGAGGAGATCCAGCACCTACGACGCCAACCATCATCTACGACGGCAATCTTGCTCTGCGTCGTAGGCCACGATGCCAACCTAGCTCTGCGTCGTAGACAAAGGATCACGTCATCCGCACAGCCAGGCACCCTACGACGCGAGACTCAGCTACGACGCCAGACTTGTTCCGCGTCATAATCGGCTAGCGTCGGAACACCAGTTTAGTCTAGGGTTTTCTTACTTGTTTAAACTTTAGCTTGGTTTGTTTAATCATTTGTAAATCCGAATTCCTATAAATAAGCCATCCTTGACAATGTTTCATTGAACCTTTGATGAATATAAACATATGATTGGGTGAATGTTTCTCTTCGGATTATCCGAGAGCTTCAAGGGATCATCCATGGATTTCCCCCATTGTTGGATCTCCCTTTCGAGCTTGGAGGTGTGCTCGATCGTATAGATGCCACTGGGGTTATCGATTGAGGGATTAGGCGGTGCAATCGTGCACAATCGAGTCCAAAGTTGAGTCTCCCGAATTGGTAGCCTTCTTTATCCATTTTCCTTTATTTTGGTTTGGTGTTTGATAATCATATCCAATACGATCCATGGCATATTTTCTGGTATCAAAGCCTATATTGGATTGATTACTTTTCTTTTCCATCGTTTAAAATCAAAAATCCAAAAATATTGTGTTCTTCATTTTTCGTTTATTCCCGTTACTGTTCCATCTATTTTCTTGGTCTTGTGTTGCTTGTTTTTGGATTTTGAGGTCATATTTGGTTTACCCATCATCATATGAATCCATTGGTACCATTTTCACCATCATCGGAATCCATTTGCAAATTTTGAGTTTCGGCCGAGAGCTCTTGTTCTTGGTTGGGATTTTGATTTTGTTGTTCTTGTGTTGGTTGTGGTTTATTTGGATTTAATTGTATGTGTTTGAGCTTAATCGGTATTATATGTGGCTTAAATTCAACTTTTGAGTGAATCCGAGTGTTTTGGGTTTTTCAAATTTTGGGTTGAATCTTCATAATCTTCTTGAGGGAATACGTGTTTGATCCATATTAGGTTTAGGGTTTGTGGGATTGAGTGTTAGAGCATCCAGGGATTGACAAGTGTCCAAGCATTTAATTGGGGAGCAAGTCACAGCAGCCTACGACGCTAAAGGCTCCTACAACGCTAAACAATTTCTACGACGTGATCCACGATCATGAAGTAACACTCCAGTCCACGTCGTAAAGACGAGACCAGGCAGAGACGACGCCAAGCAAAAAAGAACCAACGACGCGAAACAACTCACGACGTAGGCCCACGGTCTCACGTCGTAACACCCCTCTCGCGTCATAAGGCGAAGCCATGCAAAATTTTTTATTACGACGCCAACGTTCCGCGTCATAACACCAGTCTCACGTCGTAGTTTCCATAGAGGGCCAATTTCAGTGTACGACGCCGAGCGATCATCTACGACGCCAAGCAGGACCACGTCGTACCATCAGTTCCGCGTTGTAAAATTTAAAAGGGGCGAATTGCAGCCTACGATGCTAAGCTGTCCCCTACGACGCCAAAGGAGGTTCACGTCGTAACTATAGTCCCGCGACGTAAGGTCGAAATTTTCAGAATCGTGTCGTCCAATCAGAGGCTGCCACGTGTCCACTGCATTGTTTCCAAGAATATCCATTGAATTGCAATATTTGTAATTTGAACTTGGAAAAATTGGACTGTAATATTTGGACTGTTATTATTTTTACAGTACGGTTTCACCAAAGTAAATCACGAACAATCTATTGAAGTTCCGTCAGTGCTCGCACTTGACAGTGGAATTCCTCGAGGAATAAGTGTTTGCACTGTTCCGCTGATTTATTTTACAAACCAGCAGAGTTGAAGCTCCGTCTGCAATTGCAGAAAGTGGAGTTCCTCAGCAGTAATTTTTACCGGGTTGTTTATCAGCTTGGTAATTTTTGCTATTGGGGCTGTGTGAGTGAGGCAGATATTTTTATTCCGAGCGTTTATATTTGTGAGGCTTTTACTTTGCACTTCTAAACTGTGAGGAGTCCGGATATTTGCTACATAGCTGATTAACGCTACAAACTACTATTTAATTCAGATTAATCACTTCACACACAACTCTGAGCCGTTTACTTGATAGAGTCGAACGGTGCATTTTGTTTCTTGCACTGTGCGTCCGTACTATTTTCTCACCTCTGATAGTTGGTTGATCTCTACGTTTGAGCACATTTCAGCTTGTCAGCACCAACTGGTGGAGAGTTGGACCCAGTGAGAGATATACATTTTTGTGAGATCACTCTACAAATTTTTGTCTGTTTTCTCTAACAATCTATATATATATATATATATATATCTAGTTTTCTCTGTTGTCTGATCATTATGGCAGGAAATATCAAAACTACACTGCATGACATCATGGAAGCCCTAAGGAATCTGGAAGCAACCATTGCCAAACAAACCGCTCTTGAGTCAATGCGCCAAACCGTCGATGCCAATGTTGCGAGCATAGCCGCCATGAACGATCGTGTCAATGCGCTTACCAGCACCATGGATGATGTTTCAAGTCGAATCGCCATACAAGGGCAAGCTCTAACCATGACTCCCGGAAGTACGAGAGGAATCCACCAGTCCGTAATTGACGAAGCTAAAACAGCCATTAAGGATCAAGGGTTGCATTTTGAACATACAACAGACAGCAAGGTCCACGAGGCCCATGGGCACAAGCCCCGACGCCTCCTCAGCCTCCCGTGCCAACAAATGTTCAGTTCCAGCACCCCCCCACCTACACCTCTGGCACCGGCCGCAGTAGTTCCGAGACCACCTCTGCATCAGCCTGTCCGACAGAGGTTAAATCGGGAACCAGTGCCCGAGGATCTACCTGAAGATGACTTCGGACATGGAGGCCAAATACCTGTCGAGCAGAATAGAATGGAAGCTGATCTACGATGGATCAAGTTCACCATACCAGCGTTCAAAGGAACAAGTGATCCGGAAGAATTCATCGATTGGCGACAGTCCATCGAATTAATCTATGACTGTCAACAGTATAATGAATTCACAAAGATTCAACTTGCTGTATGTGAATTTAAGGACTATGCTTTACAATGGTGGCAAAAGCTTCAACGCGACAGTCAGCGTTTGGGACTACCAACTATTTCCAATCGGGCTCAATTAGTTCATGCTATGGAAAAAAGGTTTGTGCCTAGCAGTTATTTTGATGAGCTATATCTGAAGGTTAATTTTTGTGTGTAGGGTAACAGGACTGCAGATGAATACTACAAAGAATTAGAACGCCTCATGATGAGAGCGCAGATCAACGAAGATGAACCGCTACTGATGGCAAGGTTCAAGAGAGGATTAAGAAGAGAGGTTCTAGCAGAAATCAAGTTGAGAGAATATACTGGTCTAGAACATCTGGTTCAGCTAGCGATTGAGATTGATCGACAATTGAGGGACAGACCCGTCAAATCAACCATCATCTCCAACACTACCAAATATTAGACAACCAGATCGAATGAACAGCCTCCAAAGCCAACTGAAAAATACGGGAAGCCCAATACACAGAAAGATGATAGGCCCAACAGGCCCAAAGCTTTCGAAATGGGTAAAGATTTCAAGGATCCGAACAGATACAGGAAGGACGACCGAGACAAACCCAGGAGGGACGTCAAGGATGTCACCTATTTCAAATGTGGACAAAAGGGCCACTATTCCCAAGACTACCCAAAGAGAGAGAGGCGAATGGTTATGATCGAATCAGGGATTTGGAGAGAGGTTGATTCTGAAGAAGAGTATGAAGAGGTTGAGCAAGAAGAGAAGAATGAAGATGATGATCAATATCCAGACGAAGGCGATCTGAGCCGAGTAGTCCTGGAAGGAAATGAGGAAGAGTATGTGACAAACTTCATCGTGATGAGAGCACTGAATGCAGACAAGGGAGAAGAGTCCACCAGCAGTTCACCTGAACAAAGGGAAAATCTATTCCACTACCATTGTAAACTTAAAGACAACATTGCCTCATTAATTGTAGATAATGGTAGATGTGTTAATGCTGTGAGTCTCTACACTATTCGCAGGTTAGGTATACCCATGCAAGATCATGCAAAGCCATATCATCTCCATTGGATGAGCGAGAATAGGACTATGAAAGTAGCAAAGCAGGCAAGGGTACCGGTTACCATTGGACCCTATTCCGAGGAAATCCTACGTGATGTAGTTCCCATGACGGCATGCCATATCTTACTGGGCCGACCATGGATGTATGACAAAAGAGCTATATACCGCGGCACATAGAATGATCTCTCATTCCGGGACGGACAAAGCAGAATCCTGATGAAATCACTACCGCCCAAAACTGTAAAGATTGATCATCGGAATTTAATGGAAAACATCCGGAAAGAAGAAGAGGAGTTCAAAAGAAAACGGAGAGGTAAAGGAATTGTAATTAATTCTGACAATTCTAATCAAGCTCCTTTACTTTTGACAGGTTCGGAACGATGCTTGTTGTTTACAAAACAAGAACTGGAAGCAGCCATCGAAGATGCGCCATCACCAGGTCACTGTTTCTTAGCATTCGTTAAACCTATTGAGGAAAATTCTAAAAACTCCCATGTTACACTTAACGTGCCTGATGATTTTCGCAGGATGTTAGGAAATAATATGGATGTCTTTCCAGAAGAACTACCAGCCGGTTTACCACCTTTGAGAGGTGTCGAGCATAAGATCGACTTCGTACCAGGAGCATCGATACCGAATCGGCCTACCTACCGAATGAACCCAGACGAAACAAAAGAGGTCCAGAAACAAGTTCAAGAACTATTGGACAAAGGATGGGTTCGGGAGAGTCTGTCTCCATGTGCAGTGCCCGTATTACCGGTACCGAAGAAAAATGGAACGTGGAGGATGTGTGTTGACTGCAGAGCCGTCAACGCCATAACCATCAAATACCGCCATCCGATTCCACGATTAGATGACATGCTCGACGAGCTGGGTGGAGCAAGCAAAATCACCAAGATAGATCTGAAAAGCGAATATCACCAGATACGCATGCAACCAGGAGACGAATGGAAAACAGCGTTCAAAACAAAGTTTGGGCTGTATGAGTGGCTTGTGATGCCCTTCGGTCTCACAAACGCTCCATCTACTTTTATGAGATTGATGAACGAAACCTTGAGAGAATTTATGGGCAAATTTTTCGTTGTGTATTTTGATGATATTCTGATCTATAGTCACAACGAAGTTGATCATATTAAACATGTTGTGCAGGTGATCATCAAATTGAGAAAAGCTGAACTTTATGGGAACTTCGAGAAGTGTACATTCCATGTGCCAGAAGTCACCTTCTTAAGATTTGTTGTCGGGAAGCACGAACTGAAAGTGGATGAGTCCAAAATCACTGCCATCTCGGAATGGACCCTGCCAACCAATGTTAATGAAGTGAGAAGATTCTTAGGCATGTGCGGATTCTTCCGAAGATTTGTACCACAATTCAGTGTGATTGCTGCACCAATGACATCTCTGTAAAGAAAGGGCTACAGTTCAAATGGGGACCCAAGGAGCAGAAGTCATTCGAGGAACTGAAGGATAAACTCACCCATGCACCCGTGCTAGCACTGCCAAAATTTGACCTCCCATTCGAAATCGAATGCAATGCCTCAGGAACCGGCATGGGCGCAGTACTGCTACAAGATGGCCGACCAATTGCTTATCACAGTGAGAATTTTGGAGGAGCTCAACTGAACTACTCTACATATGATAAAGAATTATACGATGTGGTACAAGCAATGCGCGTTTGGCAACACTACCTGCGAGGGCGTGAGTTTATCATCCATACGGACCACGAGACGCTCAAGCATATCCGAGGACAGGGGCAATTGAAGAATGCAAGACATGCCCGCTGGAGCTCATTCCTTGAATCATTTCCGTACGTGATCTGCTACAAGAAGGGTAAGGACAATGTGGTAGCAGATGCCCTCTCGCGAAGATTGAGTCTCGCTGCATTTGCTACTACTCATCTAATAGGATTCGAGCACATTAAGGAATTATATGCTCAGGACGCTGATTTTGGAAAAATATACAAGAAGACCGAGAAACTGGCTTTTAAAGAGTTTTCTCAATTAAATGGTTTTCTGTATTGTGGAACAAATTGTGTATACCAAAAGGATCCATCAGAGAACTGTTAATTTCTGAAGCCCATTCGGGTGACGTGATGGGTCACTTTGGTAGAATTGCAACAATGAATGTTTTGACAGAACGCTTCCACTGGCCAGGGATCGAAAAACAGGTCGCTGAATTCATCAGCAAGTGCATCACATGCCTACGAGCCAAATCGACAACTAAGCCACATGGACTGTATTAAGCACTGCCTGTACCGGACGGACCCTGGATTGACTTATCCATGGACTTCGTCTTAGGACTACCTCGTACGGCCAGAGCAAAAGATTCCATTTTTGTGGTTGTTGACAGATTTTCGAAGATGGCACACTTCATCCCCTGTGCCAAAACAAATGATGAGCACCATGTCGCCAAATTATTTTTCAAGGAGGTTGTAAGACTACATGGTGTCCCAAGGATCATTTTCTCCGACAGAGATGCCAAATTTGTAAGCTACTTTTGGAAATCTCTGTGGGCAGAAATTGGAATGAGACTGATGTTCTCCACTGCATATCATCCCCAAATAGATGGCCAAACCGAAGCAGTTAACCGAGTATTGGGAAACTTGCTTAGAGTCATAACTGCTTCAAGTAGTAAGAGCTGGGATGAATGCTTGCCCTATATTGAATTTGCATATAACCGGCACATACACATCGCCACCCACATGTCACCATTTGAGGTTGTATACGGATTTAATCCGCTAACGCCACTTGATTTACTGCCATTGCCCTGCAATGAGCATCATAATATCAATGGCAGGAACAGGGCCACTACGATCAAAGAGGTGCATAGGGACGTGAGAGACAGCCTGACCAAAGCAGCCGAGGGCTATGCCAAGTACAACAACCGAGGAAGGAAAGAGTTGAAGCTGAATCCTGGCGATTGGGTATGGCTAAACTAGAAGAAGGAACGGTTTCCCCGCCAGCCGACGCAACAAATTGTCTCCGAGAGGAGATGGACCTTTTAAAGTTTTAGAAATGATTAATAATAATGTTTATAAATTGCAATTAACTGAGGAATATGGCCATATTAATCTTGTCTTTAATGTTGCAGATCTGACTCTATTCAAGAGGGACGAGGACACTATTGATCCCAGCATTTCCCGAGGGACCGGTATCGAAACAGCTGACAAAGAAGTACGTGAGCAGAATTGCGGAGCTGTTGAACCGGAGCTTCGAAGAGGAGCTGTCAAAAGCCAAATCCGGGAACATGGGACTGAAATTGCTAATCCATAATGAAGACCCCGGACCCACTCCGATGGATCCGGACACCCTTAAATGATCAAAGAATAGTCAGATTGAACAAGTGCATGCATGCACGTGAATAAATTAAACAAGTGAGAGCAAACCACTCGTACGATGTCAGGCGACCTTTACGACGCTAGGCTCAGCTAGCGTCATAGAACGTTCACGTCGTCCGGAGGAGATCCAGCACCTACGGCGCCAATCTCGCTCCGCTTCGTAGGCCACGATGCCAACCTAGCTCTGCGTCGTAGACAAAGGATCACGTCATCCGCACAGCCAAGCACCCTACGACGCGAGACTCAGCTACGACGCCAGACTTGTTTTGCGTCATAATCGGCTAGCGTAGTAACACCAGTTTAGTCTAGGGTTTTCTTGCTTGTTTAAACTTTAGCTTGGTTTGTTTAATCCTTTGTAAATCCGAATGCCTATAAATAGGCCATTCTTGACAATATTTCATTGAACCTTTGATGAATATAAACATATGATTGAGTGAATGTTTCTCTTCGGATTATCCGAGAGCTTCAAGGGTTCATCCATGGATTTCCCCCATTGTTGGATCTCCCTTTCGAGCTTGGAGGTGTGCTCGATCGTATAGACGCCCCTAGGCTATCGTTTGAGGGATTAGGCGGTGCAATCGTGCACAATCGAGTCCAAAGTTGAGTCTCCTGAATTGGTAGCCTTCTTTATCCATTTTCCTTTATTTTGGTTTGGTGTTTGATAATCATATCCAATACGATCCATGGCACATACTGTCTCTGAGCCCGCCTAAATTGAATTCTAGTCATAGATGGTGGTCCTTTTGAGCAACTTTGCTCTGAGCATGATTCCTCATCCACCTTTCAGTCTCAAAAGGATGCTTTGGACACCTCATTAAAGTTGGAACCACCTGTACACCATACCTATAATCACGAGTAATAGGTTGGTGTCTCCCGTTCTCATGGATCTCTACAGCATGCTTAGGGATCTCAACCCTCAACGGAGGATTATGCTTCCTCTTATATTCTTGCTCTTCCGCTTCCAGAACTTTCTTGAAGTCCTCCTTCGACATGTTTTTAAATCTTGGTTGTTTACTATACAACTCTTTTCTTTTTTCATGATCAGACTCATCAGATAACAAGTCTACATCCTCCTCATCGATTTCAATGTGTTCTTTTCCTCTATCAGTCCAGCTGCTGGAGCCGCCATCTTCTGGATTTGGGATGAGTTCAGAAGCACCAATTGGAAGTTGAGGGAACGGGTTTAAATCCACCTTCATACCTGCAATTTTCAAACGTCCCTCTTTTATTTTGTTCTGTATGGCAGTTCTAAAACTCCTGCATTTAGTAATGCTGTGAGTAAATGAATTATGCCACTTATAAAATGCTCGGCCTCAAATATCCTCGGCCGTTGGTAACTTCTGCCCTTCAGGAAACTTAATCACACCATCTTTGAGTAGGGCATCGAACACTTGGTCCGCCTTACCCATGTCAAAAAGGTCTTCTTCAGGCTTATATTTAGCCTCTCTATGTTTTGGTGGCTTGAGAGAGGCACAAGTATGTGGTTTGGTTGTCTGGAGCAGCTCTGCAACAACCACCTCCACGGGTTCGTCCTTCTCATCATTCAGTCTCACCTCCTCGAAGTGGACTCGACGCGTAGGACGCCTCTCTTCCTGTTCCCCGAGGAATTTTTCCATGCGGGCCGCTCTCTCGGCCAGCTGGGCAAGGTCAGTTGCATCCTGCACAATTTAATGTTCATTTAATCTCGATAACATGTTAGCCACTGCTATATTGGCTATTTCCTTATCCGGGATTGCCATAGTACATCGGCCTTTAAGGCACTGCAATCTATTAATAAAAGCACTTGCCGCCTCATCGGCAAATTGTTTAGTGTTAGTGAGATCTGCAAGACTAACCTGTGACAGAGGTGTATAGAATCTGTCGTGAAATGCCCGCTCGAGATCGGCCCAATTTTGAATTGAATTCAGCCGCAAGGATGCAAACCAAGCAAATGCAGGTCCAGTCAAAGATGAGCTGAACAACCTTAACTTCAGTCAATTGTGAGTCACTGCTTCCCCACATTGAGCAGTAAACCTGCCCACATGTTCTACGGTGGATTTTCCGTCGTCTCCCGAGAACGTGGTGAACTCGGGCATCTTGAAGCCTCTAGGGTAAAGCAGCATAGTGTCTACCCAATCAGGGTATGGTTTCCTGTACGTGGGCCGTTCCATCGGCCTTAATTGAATCCCGAATGTTGTTGCATCATATCTGTCAACAACTCGGATGACACCGCGGGCGCCTGTGTAGGAGGCATGGTGGCTTGAGGATACATGGCGGCTGGGAGAGGGTTGGCGGCCTGAGGCATGGCGGCTGCGAGAGGGTTGGCAGCCTGAGGCATGTTGGCGGCCTGATGCTGCATGGCGGCTTGTGTGTTGGCAGCCTGAGGATGGTGCATGGCGGCTGGTGCTGCAGCCACCTATGGCATGTGTCCTCCTCCAGCACCTAGAGTAGGGATGGCGGCCGGTGGGATGGGAACCGCCACTCCAAATGGTTGTGTCGTCGCCTGGCGTGGTGCCATGCCGGGAATCACTGGTACAGCGCTAGATACCATCAAGTATCCTGATGAAGCATACATCATGGGAGGCGCCGCATAACAACAGTTCGGCACGTTAGATGCCGCAGGAGCTAAAGTATGAGTAGAAGGAAATGGAGGCAGACTAGCCATACCTCCAAACCCAGAGAGTGGTGGCTGGCCAAAAGTTGTCCCCCAAATCCTCTGTGGGCTGCCATACGGCCCTGGGATGTTTGGTGGCACAATTATGCCAATTGCTGGAATAGACCCCTCTTGGAAAGTACGCAGGGATCCACATATTTTGTCAGTCTGATCGGCCATAGCAGGCCGCAATACGTCCATAAGGTGCCTTGTAAATAAAGGCATGAATTCGGCCATCGATTCAGTCATCGATAGCCGCATCTGTTCCGAAAGGGTTGGGACTTGCATTATCCCTTGTGTTGGTTGAGAGGTAGCCACCGCATTATCAGCGTTCTCAGATGGTGTTCTCACTGGTGTTTCTTCATGTAACGATATTTCTTCAAATTTTTTAGTTAGGTCCCTTACTACTTGTCCAGATCTAAGTAGCATAACTCCTAAGCAGATATGGTTTCCACTCGTGTCCCATTGCGCGTGCCAATTTGTTAACCAAGAAAATATTGATTGATTGATGTTGAAGACAATTACAAAGTTTAAGGAATAGAATTACAGGAATTTGAATAAAAGCTGAAAAGGAACAAGAAATTACGAAATGGAAGAAAAGAAAAAAAAACTTGCAGAAACTTAAAAATATGAAAGTGCGATTCCTCTAGGGGTGTGTGGATGTCCCCAGCTCCCATGTCCCCTTCAGCCATTTATAGGGGGATGGGGTGATGTGTGGCTTCAACAGATGTCTTTAAAGCTTCAGATTCTCCTCCCTTGATGGTGCCCTGTATTGATGTTGCGGATCCTCTCATCTTTGACTGTAGCTTTTCTGATTCTGTAACCGTCTTGCTTCCACACTCCTCTCCAATGTTGCAGCTTCTCAAATCCCAATGCTGCATGATTCTCTCCAAAGTCTTTAACGCTGCCATGATTCCCTCTCCACTACTTATAGCGTTGCCTCTCACCATGATCATCATCTGGATAGGTCTTGAAATGGATGGCGGCTTCTCACCACATGGTCCTTATCCGGATAATTCTTGGATTGGACCGTGCCTCGAAAAATAAATTGTGCTAAATTTATTGGGCCTAATAAATTAATTCATTGGGCCTAAAATATTGGGGTTAACACATATAGCTTCCTCTCTCTTTGATTGCAAAAAGGTTCATACCATTATTGAGGTCTAAATCCGACAGCCCCTTTCCAGCTTCCTTGTTTAACGGTGGTTTCAACCACCCTAGAAGCATATATGCTCTCATTGTTGTCGTATTCATCTTTAATATCCTCAATGTTTTTGACTTCTAGTATTTCATTTACTCCAATGGTCATGCATGGGTTCATCAGCTACTACTGCACTTCTTGGTGTCGTGATATGCCACTTTGATGGCCATTAATGGTTTGAGGTCTCAATTTGCTTCACGGGGAACTTGGAGGTTGAACTCCATGGCTTGTGGAATGGACTGGAGCAACTTTGACATCATGTTATCACGAGAGCAAGCTGCAACTTAGGAAATATTGTTGCTGCTGGAGCACTTGCTCACAAAGAGGTTAAGGCAATGGAATTCTTCACCACTTGGCTTTCTCCAGACAATGTTTCCTTCTCATATCATGATGTTGTGGAGTTTTGTTTCCTCATTTTTGAATTGTCCAATGCACTCGATTATGTTATGTTTCCCTCCTACCATAACTTTCTTTCCTCCCTTCCAACTTTTAATAGTTTTTTAATAATAATAATAATAATAATAATAATAATAATAATAATAATAATAATAATAATAATAATAATAATAATACCAAATTGTATTAAATTAATATCCTAGCTCTTTTAAGTTAAGATAAACATAAAAGAGTTAATTATAATATTTTTATATATTGCCTTAGCTTAGGGTTCTAGAAAAACCTTTATACATTGTGATCAAATTGCTCGTCACTCCGCAATATAGATTGTACATGAAACTTATGGAAATAAATAGGCTACTATTATTTATTATACATATAATATAATATTTAAATTATTTTCTAAAAATAAAGATAAAATATATACTATTTTAATTTTGCAATTGATAAAATTCAATCGTTGTTGTTGTTATTTATTAACTTCATGGAGGTGGGCCAAAGCAGATGGCATTTTTCATACTAGTGTTAGATTGAAATTTTTAGGTGAATACCGGGTATCCCCAGGCCACATTGGACCCAAGATTAATCCCTCGAGGATCTGGGCGCCTCCCCCATAGCAGTTTTTTTGCATACACAATGCTCGAACCCGAGACCTTGCTTAAGGGACTAGAGCCCCATCCACTCAAGTCAACTGCTGTTGGTGTCTTGATTGAAATTTTTAAAATTAAAATTATTACAATGAGAATATTGCTAATATATGAAAATTAGTCTATGATTTTATTTTGATTCAAAAAATAATACTCCCTCCGTCCCACTCCAAGTGTCTTGTTACTGTTGGGCACGGGAATTAAGGTAGAGTTGGTTTGTGAGTATATGGTGGGGTCCACATAGTTGTTGAAGGGAAAAATTATTTCTATTTACAGAAAGAAGACATTGGAATGGGACATCCAAAAATAGTAAGTATGACATTTGGAATGGGACAGAGGGAGTACTATATGCTTATAATGGTCAAATATTTAATTTTGGCATAAAGTAATTTCCAATATTATAATAAGATAAAAGAAGATTTTCCACTACAAGAAAAAAGCAAAACAGCGACCGTCAGATGCGGTCGGCAAGACCGATTTTCGCGTCGTTTTCTCCATTTGCGACCGTCTTCCCGACCGCAAACCGACGGTCGGTAAACCCTCAGTTGGTACTCGGGCGCCGACCATTCGGAAAGGCGGTCGTTCATTTTAACGACCGATTATCGACCGTCTGACGGTCGGCATTCTTACCGACCGAATACGCCGGTCGTTACAGCGGTCGCCAAAATTAGTCAATGAATTCGCTTTTGTTGACTCTTCCGACAGATTCTTGAGTCGGTATGGCGGTCGGTATATATAGCGACCGATTTAACGACCGGCATCGCGGTCGTAAACGAGCGTATATTATTGACTTTTTTATTGACTTTAGCGACCGGGAATACGGTCGCAATGACGGTCGGCAAACTTTGGAGACCATTGTACCGACCGATTTGACGGTCGGTAGATTCTGCACTGGAAACCAGACCAATTGGCCTACTGGTGTATCCAGACCTGCTGCAAGAATCAGAAATACAATTCATAATATTATATCAACCAGGAATCAGAAACAGGAATCAGAAATACACCGCACTTAAGCTTAATAATTACATCAAACCACATGTATATTATATATCAACCATTCATAATCCTTGGGCTATACATAATGCCCTCAAAACAGTTCTCAAAATACATGTCAGTTTGCTTAACTACATCAAACAAACACCATAAAGTGCATAAACAAAAGTTTGCAATCTCCTAATCCTGATATAAATACATAAGTCCTATTAACAAAAGACAGTGGTCAATATCTCATATATCACCAAAAGAAGTAACAAAATGTCATCAATGCACACCAATATCACCTAATCCTCCAGATGCCCCTCCAGATTCATCATCTCCCGGGGAGGGTGGTCCACGACCTCGCTGCAATCTCTCCACTTGCTCGATGATCGTCTCTTGGGTCTGGGCAAGAGCATCCAGCTGCCTCCTCATAGCATCGAACTCATCCCTAGTGATAGTGATAGTGGGCTGGGTATAAGGTGGAGTACTGATATCTGCTAACTCCGTAGGCAAAATGGATTTGGCAAGTGAACCAATCCCATAAACTGCCTTACGCCTGTCGTGGCCTCCAACGGTCTCGTAGAAAGCACGGTCCGGATCAAAATCCGGGTCCTGGCCGAAAGCCTCCACAACAGCATTGAAATCCTCCTGTATTCAAAATCACAAAGATACAAAGAACTCAACTGGGCAATTATTCCAACACTTCATATGAGTGAAAATATATAATGTCATTTTAGAAAGAACTAATGAATATTGTAATTATTAGCAAGAAATACTTAACACTCTGTCGAATACCTGAGTTTCCTTCGACTTGGAATCAATGTAATTCTCTTTCTCATGCTTCCTTGTGTGAGTATAATCGTGTAGCTCGCCCAGGTTGATTGGCCTATTCTGATCCTTTTCCTAGAAATATTATTAATAAAATGTAGTTTAATAACTATTGTTAATGCCATGGTTTTTGTTTCAAAAGAACAAGAAAAAATGAAGTTATACCAATTTGTCACGTGTGGCCCGAAATGATTTTGAACCCGAGGTGTGTGTGGGGAGGGCTGGCGCACTCTCGTCCCCGCGTCGTCTGTTCACTTTGGCCCTTTTCTGCTTATCCTTGAATGCCTGGGATTCCCAATACTTCTTCCAGTTTTCTGCCACAATAGCATCAGATGGCCACAATCTCTTTCCTTTTCTTATATCAAGGGTGTAATCCTTGTATCTGGAACAACATTGACAAACAATGGTTTAGTTCCTTAAAGAATTCAATATACGTACAGAAGTAAAGCTTGTACCTGTGTACGTTCTTCCTTTCCCACTCCTTCTTCACCTTCAATTCATTTTCGGGTGCCCATGTCGCCACTTTCTGCAAGAATATGACAATTCAAAATATTTCAGCTTTAATTATTTTGCTACATAGTTCTATAATATTCAAGTAATGACGAATACTAAAATATAGCACGTATTTAACATTACCTGAAACTCGCCCCAATAGTCCTTTGTCTCTTTTGACACTTTCATCCAAGAGATCCCTCCCACATCAGAGCGCATGGGGTAGAAGTCTGTCATCTTCCTGACAAGCTCACCTGGGATATAAATGCTGTAACATTTAAATAAGTTATTTTGCTAGTCAAATTACAAAAATTATTATATTGATAAAAAGACTACGAACATACTACAATGTGACACCAAAAGAATGTTAGAAACTTACACTCCATCATTGCCAGGGGCAATAAGTGGCCTACTCGGTTGTGGACCTGGTGCAGCAGGTGTACCGGCTGCAGAACTGCTTCCCGAAGCTACCACTCCAAAAACTCAGATTTATAAAATAATGAATGAAACACATAGAAAACTATTCAAGTTTGAATAACTGGTGTAAGGGGTGGTGGTGTCTCCGGTACAGGAGTATCATTATTTGCAGTGTTGTTAGATTCTTCGTCCGTGCTAGAAGTAGCTATTGTTGTTTATGAGTAACCAACAGAAAGTTCATTTTTTAGTTTATTAATAAAGTAATGTACAGATCCAGACAGTGTTACAAAATTATTCCAAGTAACCTAATAGTGTACCTGCTCTGTCTCGCCGAATCCTCTCTGTTAACCGTCGGACCCTCGCAGCCAGTTGAGAAGCTTGCCCGCGTCGAGGTCCAGGTCGTGCCGACTCATCCGTCCCGCGTGGCGTGCCTGACTGTGAGCCACCCCCTTGTGAAGCCATCTGCAAACAATTAACCTAATTATAAATGTCATGCAAGGTGTTAAAAAAAATAAATCCAAATATAAAATTTATCAAAGATAAAGAATCACATGTCAAACTTGGAAATCGTCATCTGAAGTATCCTGTGAGGGATCATCCAGATCAGTATCATCCGTGGTACAATCAGTGTCAAATGTGGATTCAGATTCACTGGCCTCGTCAGGCTGTAGTTCTACGTACTGAACCACATCATCTGTTAATCGATCTCTCCCATTTCTTATTCCAGTAGTTTCTAACCCAAGTTGTTCCGCTACATCCACCTGGAATGCTTCAGATTCCTCCCCAATCCTCACGGTTATCACACCTCTCGGCTTAACCTTACATACAGCAAACCATTCGTTCCTACTCGAGGCGGGTCTCGTCTTTGGGAATGGGACGTAACACGCTTGTTCAGCTTGATTAGCAAATATGAACGGTTCATAGATGTTCAAAGATTTTGATGTATTCACTTCGACAATTTTGTAGTTCGGATGTGTGCGAGTCCCAATCCCTTCACGAGGGTCAAACCATTTGCATTTGAAGAAAGCGGTCTGCTTGATAGGCATAGCAGGGTACTCGATGATAAGAATCTCTTCTATGATGCCATAATAGTCCCCCGAATTGCCTGAAACACAAACACCGCTGTTGGATGTGGCTCTATGTCTGCCATGCGACTCCGTGTGAAATTTCATCCCATTTACGAAGTACATGGGATATGATGTTGCAATGGGAAGTGGGCCTTGCGCAACGTCACGAATACATGGTGTTTCAGGTGGATTTTCGATTACGTGAGATTTTAACCATGTGGCAAAGTGAACAGATATGGCCAGGTCGACCTCATCCTTGGTGATTCGGGGGTTTACGTCTCGCATATGTTGTTGAAACTTCCTATTATAAATATATTATGAAGCGGGCATAAATTATATAACTGGCAATGGATTATAATATACAAGATGTGAGTGGAATTTAATTTACTTACCCCATATAAGGTTCCATCTCTTCACAGTTTAGTAACAGATAATTGTGGATGGCATTCAGCTCTTCTTCGGACAACCGCCTCTTATTGGACTTACCTTGGGCACGTCCCGCATATTTGAATACACTTATAAGACCATCGACATTCAATGGAATGCCTCCATCATCATTTCTTGGGACATTCCTTTCACGTGTGAAAACATGCTTCTCAAAGTAGTGGGAGCAAAAAATTGAGGCCTCCCGGACCATGTACGCATTACAAATACTACCTTCAACGTGTGCCTTATTGCGCACAGTTCTCTTCAACCGATTTAAATACCTGAAATTGAGTGTAATTGTATAATATTAGCTTTCATTTGGGTACTATAACTATTATACAAAATTGAGTGAAATGTGTAATTGCATAATACTACCTTTCATAGGGGTACATCCATCTGAACTGAACAGGACCAGCGATACCAGCTTCATGAGGTAGGTGGACGGGTAGATGTTCCATACAATCGAAAAATGAAGGGGGAAAGATTGCCTCCAATTTACATAGCACAATTGGAATATCTATTCCTAGTCTGTCCATATCCTCAACCTTTATTGTTCTTGCTGTCAAGGTTCGAAATATGTTGCTCAATTCCGTTATAGGTTCCCATACATTCTTAGGAAGCAATTCTCTCCATCCAATGGGTAGTAGACGTTGCAAGAATATATGACAATCATGACTTTTCATGCCAAACATTCTATGTTTACTCATATCTATGCATCTACCCAGATTTGAGACACACCCATCGGGAAATTTTAAACTTGCAACCCATTTCAAGAAAACATCCCTTTTGTCCTTATCCATTGTGTACACTGCCTTCGGGTATTTACCTGTGTGATGATCTCTATGCAACTCAGGCCGATTACACAAGGCCACAATGTCACCACGTGCCTTGGCATTATCCTTCGTCTTCCCTTGGACATCCATCACAGTATTGAAAATATTTTCAAACACATTTTTCTCAATGTGCATGACATCCAAATTGTGGCGGACCAAATTTGTCTTCCAATAGGGCAGATCCCAGAGTATACTCCTTTTTTTCCATCCACAAGTCTTACTCATTATTGTATTTGATTCCCATCCACCTAATTCAGTTACACAACGCATACCATGATTTTCTATGTCAGCTAACACTTCTTCACCACTCTTATATGCTGGTGGCATCCTGTGCTCTTCATGATCTCTTCTGAATTTTGACCTATCATATCTAAATGGATGATCCGGAGGAAGGAACCTTCGGTGAGCATCAAACCACGACTGCTTCCCACCCTCTTTCAATCTTATCGATTCTGTTTCTTCCATACACACTGGACAAGCGGTTTTCCCATATGTACTCCAACCTGACATCATAGCGTATGCCGGGAAGTCCCCTATTGTCCACAACAATGCCGCCTTCATCTGAAAATTTTGCTTGGTAAATGTATCGAATGTGGTGATCCCAACATCCCATAACTCCCTTAACTCAGCGACCAAAGGCTGTAAGTACACATCAATCCTCTGTTTCGGACTTGTTTTCCCAGGAATTATGCATGTCAGGAACATGTATTCATCCTTCATACACATGTCGGGAGGGAGATTGTATGGTGTTAAAATAACTGGCCAACACGAGTATTGAGAGCCCGACTGTCCAAACGGTTGGAAACCGTCCGTGCATAATCCCAAACGAACATTCCGTCCTTCTGATCCAAAGTCCGGATGAACTGAGTCAAAGTGCTTCCATGCCTTCGAGTCGCATGGATGACACATCTCCCCGGACGGCCTATGTTCATGTCCTACATGCCACGTCATGTGTTTTGCAGTGGCCTCCGATGCATACAATCTTTTTAATCTATTAATCAGTGGAAAATAGAACATGTATTTCCTTGCAACCCGTGCACTACCATTGGTTTCCTTATATCGAGGCCCCTCACAAAACTTGCAACTATCTAAGGTTGCATCATCACGCCAAAACAACATACAACCCTTATCACAACAATCTATTTTCTCAACAGGTAGACCCAATCCCTCAAGCAGTTTCCTCGCCTCGTAAAAACTTTTAACCATAGCATTATCCTCGGGAAGCATATCTAGTATGAGTTGGCACAATGTATCGAAGCATCTCTCAGACAAGTTGTGTTCGGCTTTAATATTTAGTAACCTTGCAATAGTCGACAATAAAGTCATTTTCTTGCATCCAGGCCACAAATCTTTGTCTGCCGCCAACAACATACTGTAGAACAATTTCTCCTGCGCATTTGGCTCTTCAGGGGCCATGGGCTGATCATCCACATTACTTGGTGTTGCGTCCGGAACACCAATTCCCATTCCATCGCACACCATTTGTACGTAATCATCTCCATGTACAGATCTATTTGTACATCGTACACGATCTGATGAAGCGCCCGCATCAGTATCGTAGTAGCGGCGAAACCTGTGTGGCTCTCCATGACACGTCCACCGTTCATAGTTTGCGACAAATCCTCGCAAATGTAAATGATATCGGATGTCTGCGTCAGGTAAATAACATTTATTCTTACACTTTTTACATGGACACCTTATTTTTCCTTCGGATGTATCGACGTCTGGGTTTTCATGACACACTCGTAGAAAGAAATCTACACCATTTCTAAATTTAGGAGTAACTATGCCACCGCGTGGGGGATACATCCAGCTTCTATCCATCCTTGAAGAATTCACCAATGTATTGGTAAAAAAACCGCCAAAGGGGAATCGTCAATTTCTATTTATTTTTATAAGTGTTATATATGAAATACATTCAATAGAGGTATTTGGTGTTTCGCAAAAAAATAGAGGTATTTGGTTCAAATCATCTTCCGCAGGAGCTTTAACATGCGTAATAATATATACTGCATTAAATGATCTATATTCAATATTGTAATCCTTAAAACATGCAAAACTTGCATACTTGCAAATTTTTAATTAAATTGGCACTAAATTGGCACATGATGATATGACAGAGACTGCAATGGTGTTATACTCTTAAACGAATAATTTAAAAATTCTTGTACACATTGAAATAGATTATTTATTCAGTGACTAATTCAACCAATAAAATGCGCATTGAAGGTTATGAGGTCATCGAATAATAACATGTCCTATCATAATCTGATTCAGTACTACATAGATCATTTATTCAGTGACTTATTTCACAATGTGTTTCGCATAAAGACTGCATACTATATAAATGAAGGTATAAAAAAAGCAACAACAGAAGGTGGGAAGCAAATAATGCATACTTATTAGTCTGTTGGTATATAGAGCAGAAGGACATTTACTTGAACTTTCTAAACTCAAGAAATTGGCAGGCAAAAAAACTTTAAGCAATCCGAGAGATCATGATAATTATCCATGAAACTGATATCGGTGGAATCAAACAGAAAGCACATAGACTTTCAAACTAAATACTACTTTTTACACGTTTTCAATTCATGCAACATATATCAACAATAGCTAAAATGCTTGTAAGCTAGTTTAAAAAATAGCAACAATACCTCCCATATTAACAACCAAACAGTCCGGGGACACCAAAAGAATGCCCAAAAACAACAATTACTTTCAGAGAATGGTGTTATACCTCTTTAACAAGTAACTTGGACTGAGATTTGCTGCCAAGGCCAGGGCTGCCGCCCTATTCCCTCTTTCCCCTCAGATTCTCTTCAACAATGAAACTGTATAATCCATCACAGAATAAGTTTATATTCTAGAAATGCAGGCTTACTATGGGATAGGTACACTCCCTTAGTCCCTTACTACTTGCTGTCATATGGAAGTTGTGTAATAAAATAAAACAAGGCAGCATTTCTTTAGCCTATAGGATTGGCCTTTTTTGTTGCCCAACCTATTTAACTAAATCCAATGTCTGCGAATTAAGTGTACATGATTACCTATCCCATTGACACGTTTTCCATCTATCTGTCTAAATTAAATTGAAACATTTATCCATCTTTCTAATGTCAACCTAGATCTTGGTTCTATCCCTATGATATTGAAGTTTCCAGACATAAGATTCCTAAACTTCTTCATCCTTGGAAAATCAATACGATAGATCTGTTACTGGATGTGCAGTCTTCAACAATGAAACTGTATAATCCATCACAGAAGAAGTTTATATTCTAGAAATGCAGAAATCCACAAGAGTCGGCTACTAAGAAATGTTAATTAAAACTCCAATTCGGCAGGGCTACAATTCGGCTACTTTTTCTAAGTATCAATCTACCCCTAAAAATCGAAACCCGAAACCAATTTCTTTGAAGACTACAAATTACAATCTACGGCAGGGCACTCAATGAACGAAAGAAGATGCAATTGGCGCTATAGAAAAAAAAAACAAGAAAGAATAAAATGACCCGTCGACGCACACAAATAATAAATAAGAACAAGTGGCGAGGAGTACCTTCACGTGGGAACACATGGTTGATGGGGGGGGGGGGGGTCCAAGGTCAGTGCTTCGCGTGGGCAGCTTCAAGGGGGTGGCTCGGGGACTGCGTGGGTGCGGCTCAATTCGTTCGGTGGTTGTCGGGGAGTGCAGGTCGGTGTTGGGCGAGGGTGAAAATGGAGTGACCTTCGAGTGAAAGTGAAAGGGGGATTGCGTTTTTTAGAAATTACTGGGAATCTGGCGATGATATAGTGCCCTAGTTTCCCGACCGCATATAGCGGTCGGCAAATCGGTCGGTATCTTCGACCGAATAAATCAACGGTCGTAATTTTCGTCGGTTCACTAAGGGTGTTTGACCAACGGTCATAAAATGGCCGACCGAAACGTGCGGTCTGGGAAACGGTCGCCGATGTCGACCGCAAATTGACGGTCGGTATTGCCGGTCGTTGTTTCGATTTTTTCTTGTAGTGTTCGTCAAATTTACTATATGTATTTGCTATCTTTTGCCTTCAAAAATCTCTTTTGTAAGAGTAAAAAGTAGAAAATGTAAAGAGAGTTTATTGTGATAATCTTAAATATAACATAGGCCTTGGTTTTCTTGATGACTTTTTTTTTGGAGAGATTTTCTTGATGACTTTGTTCGTGGATACCTTATTCATTAAGTTTTAACCATTTTTATAAACTTATTTATACCTTAATTGGGTTATACTAGTCCATTTTCCTCACCAGTCCATCACATTCACTGATTCACCATTCATCAGTCACCCTCAGTCACTCCTCTCAGTCAATTTTAGGGCAATTTCCTGTCCTCTCTTGCTTCCCATTTCCCATTTCGATTTCGACACATAAATACCTGATGACGAAGCCACAGCAAGCATGTGATCCCATTTTTCCCTCCCTCGTTTCTTGCTGCTGCCTTTCCCCCTAAAAGTCGCCCATCCCAAGACCCTGGTGAATTCCCCACTCACATTCTCGTTTCTCGTACCTGGTTGTTGCCGCCCTATTTCTAACATTTTTAATGAAATTATTGCAGGTTATCTCCGTTCGTTCGTGATTCCTCGTTCCTTTCATACTTCAAGAACTCTCTGCGGTGGTATAAATTGCTTTTGTTTTTTTTGATAATTGTTGTTGGTTTTTTAACATATAAATCTACATTCCCACATTACTCTTCAGTTGCGCTCTCGTGCTTTTTTTTTTATTTTTTTTATTTTTTATGGAGTATTAAGTTTCCTCTTCGTTGGTTAATAGTTGGCTTGTGTTTGTTGAGTTGTTGTTGGTAATTGTGCATTAATGTGTGGGAACATAGTTGGTATTATTCTGATGGGGCATGCTGGATTGCTGGTGATGGCAGAATCATAATTTTCCATTTTCTCCACGATATGTTTGATTCGTTGTGTTAGGTTTATAGAGTATACTGTTGATTTTTAATTGACCAACTTTCCACTTACCGCTTTGTGGGTATAATAAAAGTACAAGACTACCAAGACTTGAAGAAATACTGTAGTTCAGAATTCAAGAGCAAGAATCAAACTTTGTGATTTTGTGTTAATGTGGCTGTGGTTTTGACTTTTTGCTATTAGAATTCAGTTCTGGGTTTGTGCCATAAAGCCGAGGATCGACATGGATGTGGATTGACTTAAAAAATCTCAAAGCTAATCGGTTTGTGATATTTGATTGCGCAGTGTCTTTTGCTGCTTATGGTTTTTTTTGTGTTTCTTTATGCCATTGTTAGGATTATTAGGAACTATTGGACATGCAACCACTGTTTCTTTCCCGTAATTTGTGCTATCAACATTATTCTATTGGATTTGAAACAGAACCGCAGCTTTCGTTTAATTTGCTGTAAATGGAGGGGAAGGAGGAGGGTCTTCTTGTCAGGGTATTTGGGAGTTCAGTTGCTTACATGCGACAACGTATATTTCGTATGCTCTCCATTGGTCCCATTCCAAGACACATTGCCTTTATTTTAGATGGAAATCGAAGGTTTGCAAGAAGGCAAAACCTTGGAGAGGGAATGGGGCACAGAGCTGGATTTCTGTCTCTCATGTGTATGATGAAGTATTGCTACGAGTTGGGTGTGAAGTACGTGACGGTGTATGCTTTCAGCATCGACAATTTCAAGAGAAGGCCGGAGGAGATTCAGTCCGTGATGGATCTGATGCTTGAGAAAATCGAAGGGCTGCTCAAGGAAGAAAGCGTGGTGAACAAATACGGGCTGAGGGTGTACTTCATTGGCAATTTGAAGCTTTTGGCAGATCCGGTCAGGATTGCTGCTGAAAAGGCGATGAGAGCGACATCCAACAACAGCAAGAGCATTCTGCTCATCTGTGTGGCGTACACTTCGACAGATGAGATCCTGCACGCTGCACAGGAGTCGGTTGAAGACAAGTGGGCTGAGATACGTTCCTTGGTGGAAATCAGGAACGGGGATAGTAAAGCAAAACAGGATGGAGGGAAAGAAGATAATTTCATAAAACTAGGAGACGTCGAGAGGCACATGTACATGAGTGTGGCGCCAGATCCAGACATTTTGGTCAGAACTTCAGGGGAGACGCGGCTGAGCAATTTTCTCCTTTGGCAGACTTCGAATTGCCTCCTGTATTCCCCCCGCGCGCTGTGGCCGGAGATTGGCCTGCGCCACTTGGTGTGGGCCGTGTTGAACTTCCAAAGAATCCATCCGTACCTGAAGAAGAGCAAGAAGCAGCTGTGAATTATGATGCACTGATCTCTCATCCCATCACACAAGAATTTCAAATAGCAAAATAGGGATGTGATCCACACATGGATGTGGAAATATCCTCAGTGATAACATAGTTTCTTGGGGGGCTTAGAACCCCCCTCAAACATGCACTAGGTTTAGAAAGTGATGAGAATCTAGTGAAGAAATTGTTGTTGAACTTGGTTGAGACATATAGGTATGTGTGTCTTAAATATTAGCTTCTTGTTTGTTGTTGAATTGAAGGGGTTGCTTTGATCTTGTCCATTTTTTTAACCTCTAGTATTTCGTTTCTACACACCCTATAGAACATTTTAATGCAAGGATTTGGAATCAAGAATCAAATTTTGGGGTTACTAGACTTCTCCCAATTGTGAAATAACAAAAATACCCCTAACGTGGTAAGGGACGAAGCATGGATATGGTAAGAGTCAATATAAAACTATGGTAAACCCTAGACCCATCCTTAAGACTACTCCACAGCAAGCACGCTTAACTGTGGAGTTCTTATGGGATTGAGTAGATTTTTCAATCATTTTAAGCTATTCTTCCATACACTCTCTCGGGGTATTACACTTAAAACATTGGTAAAAAAATGAGGTTAACTGTGGTAACCATAACCGAAGAAGTGTGGTAAACAACTTTTTTGGTTTTGAAATGACATTAAATTATGAATTTTGGGGGAATAAAACATGTGGTAACAAATCAAGAAAAACGTGGTAACTGTCAATATGAAAGTGTGGTAAAACCATACTTAAAAACTTAGTAAAAGAACGAGGTTGAATGTGGTAAACATAACGAAAAAGTGTGGTAACTAATTTTGTTGGGGTTGAAATGACATTGATATATGCGGATTGGGGTAATAAAACAAGTGGTAAAGGACCAAGCATAGACATGGTAACCATCAATATAAAAGTGTCCTAAAGTCATACTAAAAGATGTGGTAATAGAATGAGGTTGAATGTGGTAACCATGATCGAAGAAATATGGTAACCAATTTTTTTGGGTTTGAAATGACATTAAATTATGGTGATTGGAGCAATAAAACTAGTGGTATCGGACCAAACATAAATGTGGTAACTGTCAATATACAAGTGTGGTAAAGCCATAATTAGAGACGTGGTAAGAAAACGAGGTTGACTATGGTAACCAAAAAACCGAATAAGTGTGGTAATATCCCAACGAGAATGTGGTACTCTATAATCCGTGCCAAAGCACAGTAACAAAATTTGGTCGCATATGGTAATGTCCCAATGAGAAACGTGGTAATAAATTTGAAATAAGTGGTAACTGGCTGATAAATCCGGTTCACGAATTCTGAAAACACGGTAAGTTGTATCGAATTGATGTGGTAACCTTATAAATAGCATTGTGGTAACAAATCTTTAAAAGTGGTGGTAATGTATGAAAAACAATGTGGTAATGTAACGAGAAAACCGTATGTGTCACGATACTTGGATTTGTTGTGCATGCTTGTACGTTTTTGTGCACATTCATATGAATATGATGAGCTAATTAACGCCGCGAAACGAATAAATGTTGCATATGGATTTATCACGAACCAATTAACGCTGCAAAATACATAAAGGTTGAAGATCGAGTTATTGTACATACTTGCAATTATTGTGCACACTCATCGTTGTCGCATGAACCAATAAACGTTGCGATGTGTAGTGAACCAATTAACATTGCGACGTGACATAAAGGTTGCATGTTAATAGTCATAGTCCATATGCATACTATAGGTTATTTAGTTCTATCGAACTCACTTTAAGTGATGAAGTATGATACAATGATTGAGTTCTCGTAGTTTGTAGGACTAGTTGATCGATATAATACTGGGAAAAGGATGTAATGGATGAGTCTCCTAAATTGGGGGCACTAAATGAGGAAACACAAATGCGGTATGTATGAAAAACACGAAAACGGTGTGTGGTAACCCATATCTAATGAGTGTGGTAAGCAATTCATAAGGGGTGTGGTAGTTGGTAATTAAGGACTGTGGTAACAAACGATTAAGGAGTGTGGTAAGAAAAAATGAACATAATGGCGGTATTTGGGACGGTCAACTAGGGTTGGGGGACGTGGTAACTGTCAATAGTAAAGTGTGGTAAAATCATATGTAGGAACATGGTAACATAGCGAGGAAGATTGTGGTAACCTTCAATATGTATAGTAGTGTGGTGAAATCACATTTACGAACGTGGTAACAAAGAGAGGCGGATTGTGGTGAAATCCATTGAGAGGTGTGGTAACCAATATTATTTTTGATTGAAATAATATTAAAATATTAAATTATGGGACTGAGATAATAAAACAAATGGTATCCGACCAAGTACAAACGTGGTAATCGAAAACCTCAAAGTGTGGTAACTGAATTAATATGAGTGTGGTAACTACATATTTAGTAGTGTGATAACTAAATATGTGGGTTAAAATAAATTGAGATTTTATATGGATGGGTTAATGAAATTTGTGGTAAGCAGCACACTACAAGTGTGGTATCCAATAATCTAAAGAAGTAATAATCAATTATATCATATTATGGTAACAAAGTAATGAGGAACGTGGTAATCGAAAGTTTCAATGTGTGGTAACTATTGGGACGGTCACGGGACGGTCATGGGACGGTCCTGGTGGACCTTCCCAATGTTTTGTCAATTTCAGAGAGTTCCTGACAGTCTCGGGACGGTCATGAGACGATCCTGGTGGACCTTCCCAATGTTTTCTCAATTTTAGAGAGTTCCGGACGGTCGTGGGATGGTTATGGGACGGTCCTGGTGGACCTTCCCAATGTTTTGTCCATTTTAAAGAGTTTTGGAATGTCGTGGAACGATCCCAATGGTTTTGTCCATTGCAAAGAGTTCCGAATGGTCATTTAACAAGCACAAATGAATATCTAACATTAAATTTCACTTAACAATACCAATGGAATCACAACATCAAATTCACATAACGATTTCGATTCACAAATATAAAACACGATATACAATACCACCAATAATCTGTAATATCAAACAACACCAATTCAAATGGACAATTAATTGCAAAATCTAAACTCAACCATTCAAATCGACTTCAAATCCAGTGGCTTCAACCATTTCACTGTGCATCAATTAATTCATTTTTACAATGTTCATGATCTATCTCCTAACCACAAGCTTCTCCTTGTTCACTTTCGTGACATGCCTAAATCCAGTGGCTTCAATTGCTTTAATTTGCCCATCCGACCACCTCATCTCTACATCGTCCACAACATCTCTAAGGTATTTAGCCGAGCACCGGGGATCCTGGAATTCTTGTCCTTCCTCACCCCTACACATTATACAACACCATCATTGCTTGTTAAACTTCACAACTTTGATACAAATCTTGTAACATTAATTTCATGGTTCTAAAACTACATTACTTTCCACGATACTAATCAATTCTAACACATACTAAACCAACTAAAACCCTCTAAGTAATTTTATTGTTCCAAAAAATATATTATTTGGTCATTTCATCGAACACATTGCTTGCACAATTATATTATTAACATTCATAAAAAAAATCAAATATTTGACAAAAATCTACAATCCAACCAATATATGCAACAAAAAGACCAAAATGCTTCAACAATCAACAATATCCAACAATAACACAAAAAATCCCAAAAATCCAACACCTCCCATCGGTCACCACCCCCTTCTTCACAAATCCAAAAAATCTTACCAAATTAGTTCAAAAAGAACATGTCCACCAATAGATTTTCAAGAACATGAATTTAACCTTAAATCAACCAAAACACAACACCCCTAATTTATACCCCAAACCCGTCGCCCTTTACCCACTTCAAACTCTAAGAAATATCCCAACTCAAATCAACAAGAACATAATTAAAGCCAAATTTTCAATGTAATCAACAAAGCCACATTAATCTTGGGTAAATTCCAAGCATCTACACATCATAAACCAACCTATAAGTCTTGTAACTCAAAATCATGGTAAAAATAAAACATTAATTCATTCGGGCATTTAATCGAACACCTTGCTTGCACATTTAAAGTAGTAACATTTCATCAACAATCTTCTCCACAAATTCATCTATTTCAACATATGAATCACGCATCACATTATCAAACACCTCAAAACAAATCAAACTCACACAATTTACATATAAAAATGACAAGCAACTATAAAACCCAACACACAACATATTGCCAAAAAAAAAAAAAAACCTATAGTTGGGTTGTGGGATCCTCCTCCACTTTGCTCCTCTTGGACCGTCAACTCACCATGGATACTTCTTCATCATTGCCTTTATTCACGTTGCCAGAATTTTCTCGATTTCCATTATTTATCTCTTCCGATTGATCATGTTTGAGAGGTTTGGGGATGATGTGCGTGAGTTTTCTGTTTGTGTATGTGAGATGTGGTGTGTGTGGTATTTTTTATATGTGCCCTAGTGTGGTAATAGTTTGTAAATAGGTTTGATAATATGTTAAATTTAGTGTGGTAATTTATATAAAATATGTGTGGTAGTTTCTAAAGAGTTAATGTGGTAAGGTTGTGCTGGTGGTGACTAAGTATTGGTGTGGTAATGAATGGAGTATTTGTGTGGTAATGATATGAGTATTATTGTGGTAACTTCTGCTTTCTAATGATTTTCATTACTTGTGATAAAAAAAAAAAAAATTAACTTTTACGGGTCGCTTGGTTCGGGGATCTGAGATTCCCACTGGGAATCTTGGGTAGGGAATGAAACATGCCCATGGTTGGTTCGGGACATGTTTCATATGGGAATCTCACATTCCCACCGAGGTGGGAATGTTAGGTGTTTTAGGGGGAATGTGATTCCCACTTGGAGGGCATGTAATCTTAGATTACCGCCTCCACTTTACCTACTTTTATACTAATTTGACTTTTATACCCCACTTTTTGTACTTATTTTAATTTATAAATTTAGATATTTGTATTTTAAAAAAATTGATAATTATATGGAATTTAATTTTAAAAAATTAATTGAAAAATTTTAAATTATTTGAACATATTTTTAATATATATATTATCCTATTTTAATATATATTTTCATATTTTCTTAAAATTTACTTTTATTCTATATATAAAACAAAAATAATAGGGATTTAGAGACATTAAATAAGTAATTATCATACAATAAATTACATATAAAGAATTTTCAATATTTTAAAAAATAAATCAGTTTAAATGTTTCTATTGTGTAGCAAAATGACATATTTATAACATTCGTTCAATTGACATTCAATGATATTATGGTAAATTAATTAGAACTGGAAATCTGAGATTCCCAATCTAACCAAACGCAATCATCTTAAAACATCAAAAAATAAGATTCCCAGCAATCTCATATTCCCAATAATCTTACATTCCCAGCAATCACATTCCCACTGGTAATCTAAGATCCCTCCAACCAAATGCATCGTTAGGTGATTAAGGGTGACAAATTATAGGTCAAAATTTAAAAGGGGGTAAACTCTAAATTTTGGGGGATGGGTATTTTATAAATGTAAACTAAATCCTAGGGGTGGACTCTAAGGGGGTGTTTGGTACAGGGAATTGGGCCTAGGGAAAGGGAATTGAGCCCAATTCCCTTGTTTGTTAACACCAGAGATTTGAAAATTGAGATTTAATGGGATTCTCTTTCCCTACTTTTGATTCTCTCTAAAAAGCGGAGATTCGGAGAGAATTGGTAAAGGGTCTCAAATCGATTCTCCCCACTCACACCATCCCAATCGACTGCGACTTGCGTTTCTTTCACAGTCCAGACTCATCCCCTTCCTCGAGCCCCAACTCACCGTTCGCCTTCCTCCCTGCCGCTGCAATCCTGTTCGGCCTTTCTTCAACGGTCCCTGCCGCTTTATCCTCTTCCTGCTACAATTCGGTTCTACTTGAACAATATTACTAGGTACCAACAATGTTTTCCTTGTATTGCATTCGGTGTTATCTTCTCATGTATTTCTTGTTTTGTGCTCATATTTGTATCAATCCGTTCATAGCTTTTGTTTTGCATTTTTCGTTTTCTTCTCTAAAAAAAATTCATTTTTCTTCTTACGTGGTTGGCAAAATTTGGTTATCGTCTTTGAATATCAATGGAGGTTTCTCCAAAATTTGGTTATCGTCTTCGAAGATCAATGGAGGTTTCTCCGTTTCCGGGTTTCTTGTTTTTGTGCTTTATTATGGTGAAGGTCTAGCCCATTTAATTGGATGATTTCTTTCAATTTATTTGTTTTATGATTTACTCTGCTATGTGCTAGTTGTTTTAATTAAAGGGATTTGGATTCACAAAAGCATAATATTACCTACTTTAAATTGTCAAGATTTGCTCTCTAATGTTGAGGTTATTGGTGGTCTCCCGTCTCTGTGAATTCTTGTTACTTCTGGTGATAGATAATTTGAACTAGTAATTTGATTTATTTAGATGTTCGTGTGCTGCATCTGTGTTGAATGAGGTTCCTTTTGTGGATTCTATGTTAAAATGGTTTGACCGTGTACAGAGACATGAGGAGTGTAACCACAAGTGGCTTTATTGGTCCATTATAATTGCTTTTCTTGGAACATTTTGTGTTGATGTTGATTTTTAATCTTAATGCTATGATTTCATGATTCATCCTATGAAATAAGCATCTTTTCAAACCTGTTGTAAGATATTTTCCCCAATTTAAATTGTTTGTCATTATACACTTTTCAATGTGACTGTTAATTCATTTTCTGATTCAATTACGTTTATTCTGGAGCTGTATGTAGTAATTAATTAAATAGGAGTTGTTTGATGTTTCCTTTTTTTTTTATATGAATGTAATTTAAACAATGAGATTTGGATTTTTTAACAGCATTTTTGTACATGATAGAATAATAGAGTTCAAAAGTGTGGAAAACTGAAAAGGGAAAGGAAGAAGAGAAAAAATGTTACATGAAAGCAAAATGTCAACTGTCTTTGATAATGTGAAATGTGAAGCTTATTCTTTATCTGCATGTATTCTTTATATATGTGTCATAGTCATGCGAATAATTGTATTTTTCTAATCATCCAAATGACAAAAACAGCTCAAACAATATATAGCTACATAGTTCTGAGTGCTGACAAATAAGTGAAATAAGAAATTCACCCTTTTAGAAGTTTACAAGGAAATTGGTTAACATCATTCAATAATCTAGAGATAGCAAGATACAGGTCCTGCAATTGACATCACAGATCTCATAAGCTACACCTGACTCATTGATTTATCTAATTCTTGTTTAATTCCTTTTCCTTTTCCTGGTATGTAGGCATGGCGGATTCAAATATAGCAAAGGGCACCGGGAGGAGCAAGCACATTTGGACGAATGAGGAAGATTCAAGGTTGATTGATGCATTGATGGAGTTACATGCATCGGGAAAGTATGCGGGCGCTGACAATGGGTTCAAGCCAGGTTATTTGAATGGCGTTCAACAACTACTTGATGTAAGCCTTCCTAACTCTGGGCTCAAAGCAGAACCTCATATAAAATCAAGGATGAAGACGTGGAAGACACATTTTAGCATCGTTTATGATATGGTGCATGCAAGCGGGTTCGGGTGGGATGAAGAAAAAAATTGTGTTATTGCTGAGGACAGTGTTTGGGATGATTATATAAAGGTATTTTATTTTAAAAAATTCATAGTCTTATTATGATAATTTTTATTCTAATTTTTTCCTAATTGTCTTGTAGTCTCACAAAGGTGCTGCAAATTTTCGAGGCAAGCCATTTCCCTTCTATGAAAAGCTTTGCACGATATTTGGTAAGGATAGAGCCACGGGGAGGCACGCAGTTGATCTTGGAGATGATGTAATTCCAGAGACGCAAAGGAGTTCCCCGATTGATGTTGATGACTTTGATTTTGTTGAAGATGCCGGCCAAGATGCTCGCGGTGTTGAAGAACCATCAAAATCTGTCACGGGTAAACGTAAAAGATACAAAAAAACGGAAATAGGTGAAATGTATAGAGAGGCATGTCAAGACATAAAGGAGATGATGGGCAAATTTGGAGAGAATATGGGTGAATCTTTGAGGATTGCCACTGCCAAAGAAAATGAGGAGGCATTTGATTTGTTTAAGAAGGTTGCTGATGAGATAAGAGGGTTGTCGGGCATCACTCCCATGCAACGTTATAAAGCAACAGATTTGATTGGCAAAGATATGATGCGTGCACGCCAATTTCTTACTTTGGATCAAGAAGAAAAAATTGATATGATAAAAGTAATTGTGGATGGTTTTATGGGATAGTTGATTAGTTTTTTAAGTTAAGTTTAATTATGCACACAATACTTTATTTTGGTTTTAGTTGTTCTTGTAAAGAGATTGATTATCTTTTTAGACTTTTATTGGAATTGATTAAATTAATTTTTGTTGTTAATTTGTGCATGGTTTTTTTATTTATAATTAAATAAACCAGTATTATAGGGAAAAAATTTATAGTTTAAACAAATATTTTAATTATATTTATATTTATATTTTTTTATTAATAAAAACCAAACAACATAATAATTTTTTTAATTTCATGTTTTATTTATATATCCAATGCTCTAATCAACCAAAAAAGAAAATTGATTCTCTGTTCAATTTCTGTGTTGAAGTCTCTGTTGTACCAAACAAGAGAATCAATTCCCTTTCTCTGTCTCAATTCCCTTTCTCTGCAATTCCATTCTCTGACACCAATTCTCTGTAATTCCATTCTCTGTACCAAACGCACCCTAATAATCTCTAAAATTTTAATCATAGCCCATGTTTGATGCAAGGATTTGAATGGATCATCACATATGGGTTATATATAAAATCAATATTTCAAATTAATTGTAAGTGTCAAAGGTGTATATTTTAATAATTACTATGTCACAGACAAGAAGTATTTTAAAGTAGAAATAGAGTTTGTTGTGCTGTCAGAAATAATAAATAAGTTTTATGTCCATATTTTAAAAATATACGTAATTTTTTTGCTAAAAAAATGACCTTGAATCAGGATGCATAGTTTAGCCCGAACCAAACAAAAATGGCCAAACCAAGGGTGTGATTAATTAAGTTGATTAAAGAGCTTTAGTAAAGTGGCCGAACTAAGGATGTGATTAATTAAGTTGATTAAAGAGCCTTGGTTCGGCTAATGTCAACTTGGTTCGGTCATTTTCTATAGCCGGACTAAACTAACACTAGCCGAACAAAGAGATTTTTCTATTATTTTTTTTTTATACAGTTTTTAATAGTTTTTATAAAATGATCAAATATAGTCAAAAATGGCCGAACTAAGAAAAGTTTTACAATTTTTAATAATTTTTAAAAAATGGCCGAACCAAACAATAAAGTAATGAAATACACACAAATGTCAATTGTTGCCTGTTGGGCTCCTCACATTTTCTAATTAAATGACAATTTATAGTCTCCAGGTGAATGCTTTTTTATGTTTATTTTATATCTATTGTAAAGTGAGAAAATAACCATTCCTATAGAATAGCCGAACCAAGCCAAAAAGTTTTACAATTTTAAAAAGATGAACTTGGTTCAGGCCGAACCAAGCAATAAAATAGTCGAACCAAGTCTTCCCACTTTTGCTTTCTTCTCAAATGTGCTCATGTTGACTTGGTTCGGTCAGAGTATTTGATTCAATACGAATCAAGCTTATTTTGGTCAATTCAAGATTTTTCATTAATCTTGAATAATAAATTAACTATTGGTTCAACTATTTTGTATGGTTCGGGCCTAACCACACATCCAAATCCAAGATCATTTTGATTATTTCAGATAAAAAACTTTATCTATGTTTTTAAAGTACGGATGAAAAACCTTTTATCTATATCTAACATACCATAGTAGTTCAGCACCTTTTTTTTTTTTTGCTTAACAACCTATACAAGTTATGAAAGAGGCGGTGAAAATCTATACCACACAAATTACAAAAGGACAAAGGGATAAAGAGGAGAGATAGAGGCCCTGATAAGAAATCGAACTCTTTCTAGGATAGCCGCTTCAGTTGTTGAATCTCGTGCAAGTTAGGTTGTGGCTGCAAGTGGAATGTAGGGACCTCAATCTATAGGTTGAGAGTCGGGAACTTGACCACTAGGCAAAGTCCATAATTCCTTAATTTTATATTTTTATGTATATGTACTTCTACTACTACTATACTCCCTCCGTTTGTTAAAAGTTGTAATATTTGCATAGTTGTTATTATTCACTGAGTAATTTTGATTCAAATTTTAGACACAACTATATAAGATAAAACATAATCAAGTAAGATCTTGTTAGATTCGTCTAATCGCGTAGTTTTAGAATATCAAATTTTTTATAATTTTTACTTTTACACAATTTGAGATATTAAGCGTTAAAAATGTGCATTGGATAACGTGAAACGCATGAATGTTAAATTTTTTAAAAAACGGAGGGAGTACTAACTTTCTTTCTCGTTAGTTTCCAACCCCTTAAATTATACTCCATCTTCCCATTATTTCTGTCTCATAACTTTTGGGCACACCGTCCAATGCATGCGGTTTACACACTTAATATCTTAAAATGTACATATGTAAAAATTATGTAAAATATATGTTCTAAAACTACATGATTAGACGAATCTAACAAGACCAACATTGACTATATTTTTTCTTATGTAATTGCAATAACATTAAGTCAAAGTTGATCCATAAACAGTGTCAAAAGTCAAAATGATACAGTTCTAGCGGCACGGAGGGAGTATGTTTTTATGTATTATTATATGTGTATATACTATACTTGATTTCTTTCTGGTTACATTCATAAATTTAATTTTATATCACACTTTAAAATTAAGAATATACAATATTTATTAATAAAGAATTACAATATTTGGAATAGAGATAAATAAAAAACAAAAAATAAAAATATTTGCAATAAGGAACCACAAAGCCGCCTGAACATTTAACAGTTCGAGTAGCGTGGAGGAATTATAAATATACTTAGATTGAGAATCCAAACGAATCAAAACAAAAAAGATACTACTAGGCGAGAAAACAAAAAGAATTACAGTAGTACTCCCTCCGTTCCACTTAACTTGTCTTGTTTCACTTTTGCACACAATCCAATGCACTTTTTCAACTGCTAATATATCAAAATGTGTACAACAAAAAATTATGTAAAATATATATTCTAAAACTACATGATTATACGATTCTAACAAGACCCAACTCGACTATTTTTCCCAAATATATACGTGCAATAAAATCGAGTCAAAGTAGAACAATGAACAGTGTCAAAAAGTCAAACAGGACAAGTTAGCTGGGACGGAGGGAGTATTTTGTAGCGTGGAGTACTACGTATTTTGTAGTAATTAAAATTAAAATAAAGAATTACAGTATTTGTTACCCAAAAGAAAACAAAAAGAGGAGAGAAATTAACTAGGCGAAATTGCTCTGGAAGAGGTGGCTGAGGCTGAGGGCTGAATTCTGTGATGGCAGCGTGCCAAATGCCGGCAGACTCTGAGAACTAGGTGGCGTCATTCTGCAGGAACACGGCCCCATTTCCACCGCTGATTCGTTTCATAATCTTTTCGTAATTTCGAATCCGATTTCTAGATCTGCACCTTTGCTTACCCGTCAATTCTTCCACCCTGGTTTACTCTACCACGAGGTGAGTTTGGTTTCATTTCTAATTTCTGCTCTCTCCTGATCTGGTGTTAATTACTGTATTCAAACAATTATAATTTGCAAAAATATTTTTCCTCCTCATTCTTTTATGTGCTTAATTTATGCGATCCTGATCGTTTCTCAAGTTAATTAATAGTGTGTTAGTGTTAGAATGTGTTACTGTTAGAATTTTGCTGTGTTTAGGAGTGCTTTTCATATGTGATGCCAATGCTGTTTATTTTAACAGTTTTTTTTTTCTTTGTTTTGTGTTGTCATAACGGTGGTAGGTTATTGGCGAATTTTTCAGCTTTTGTTGAAGCGGACTGCAGTTAGAATAGTTAAGTCAACCACAAACCAGGCCCATTGGTCTGGACTGACTTCAAATTATGTCCCAAGAAATTGAGGAAAGCAGTGGAGCACTGGAAAATCAAGCTGTAGATTTGATAAAACAGGAGAATGATCTGAATAATGTGATTGACAAGAATCTTGTCAAGGAGAATGGATTTCATGGTGGGAACATGGATTTTAATTACAGCGAGGATGAACTTGTAAGGATGGTGGTAGAACTCAATTTTCGGAATGAATATATGAAATCCCAATATGAGGGCTTGAAAGATCATCTTCAGAATTTTGATCGATCTGATGGACAAAAAATAGGTGATCATGATGGTTTGAATGCTGCCAAAGACCTTCATGGTGAGGTAGAATCTCTAAGGAGAGAACTTAATGAGGAAAGGCAAACAAGAGGTGCTGCAGAAGAGGCTCTGAAGCATTTACGAGCTGCACATTTGGAGGCAGACACAAAGGCACAAGAGCTATCTGCTAAATTTTCAGAAGGTTGCATGATTCTTTTTCACTGTGAGATTGTATGTTAACATTTGTGCTGTGTGCATTCACCATCAATCTTGAACCTATGTACCCTTTGCTGCATAAGATCAAACTGATTGATAGCTTGACACTTGTTTATGAATTCTATGGAATTTATCTTGCACTAACTGGAGTCTTCTTCTTCTTCTTCATCCTCTAGGGTTTTGACATTATTTGACTTAACAATATAATTTATCATTCTGGCATAGCTCAAGAGAAGATGAATCAAGAAATTAAAGAGCGGGATGAGAAATATTCTGAGCTTGATACCAAGTTCAACAGGCTTCATAAAAGAGCCAAACAACGCATTCAAGAGGTCCAAAAAGTATGTTATTCATTTTCACATCACTCTTCTTATTATCTATTTCAATTTATCTCTACCCACTGAATCTCCTTTTGTTTTTAGTTTGATTGGTTGCACCTGACTCTTCATTGTTGTGGCATTGTCTAAGCAATTTGGGTTGGTATTAGTATTTTAAAATGTGTGCATTGATTTGATTGTTAATGTATAAATTCTTCACATATCCTGGTCCTTAGAAAATATGAGTGAATATAGCCAGCCAACCTTGCAGGTCAGTTCCATATAATTGAGTCATCCAAGCAACACTTATTTCTTTTATTCCAAAATTGGAACGTAATTGTTTTTAGTATTTGTGCAAATTGCGATTGATGGTTTTATTCAATGATTATTTGGAAAATAAAGTGTCAACAGGGTTTTACATTTAACAGATTGGCTAATGAAATTACCGACCACTATTGAAAAAGAGAGAGAGAGGATCTAAACAGTGGCAATGTCCATATCTTCAATTGCAAGTAATGCTAAGAAGTGCTCTAAAAAAAAGATGCACACTCTTTTCTTTTGAATGTACACAACAGCAACACATGGATTATGCTTTGTGTCACTGGACAAAGGGCCATGATATAATCATTACAATGAGCCACCCTATTATATGAACTTGACCACACTTATACCCATGTTGTTTAAAACAAATCCAGCATAAAGCACGGCATATGTATGAGCTGTATTGGTACTTCAATTATCCTTGTCAAATTTCTCTGTGCTTTCATCTGAGAGTGTCTATTTCATCTTTCCACTTTCCAGCATTCTGGAAACTTACTTTTTGACTGTTTTCAGTAATATACTGAAAATTGACGATCCTAAGTTCCAAGCTTTATGGTGCTGTCATTCCTGAAGGCAACTTTCTTGTTGAAAGTTTCATCCTAGTTGCCTCATACATTTTTTATTTTCTTATTTTGAGGGTTGGGGTGGAGGGGATGGCATCATTTCATAGCTACAGATTGATAAAGGTCAAATTTATTGTTTATTACTTTTGTTTATTTATTTATTTATTTATTTTAATCAAACTTTTGTGACATAATTTGGTTTGTTTATTTCTTGAGGTGACACAGCATTATACATACAATGAGCTCATAATAGTTGAATTGTAGCCCGCTGTACGTTTTTCTATCCTGGATAACCGTGCTGGTGGACTATAGGTTGCAAATAGAAGAAACGAACTTGCCATTATGTCACATTACTACCGAAATCAGCAATTTTAGAATTGTCTTTTTAAAATGAGAAAAACAATTTCAGTCTTTAGAACTTAGCACTATCATACTAAATTTACTAGTTTGTCTAGAGAGTCAAGTCAGTCATGTAATCATGTTTACTTGTTACATCATTCTGTTTGGTTTTACTTGTTTTGTTAGCTTTGCCAAGTTGGATAATTGACAAGGTTAGCTACTGGGCCATGATAATAATTTTGTATTTTAAGCAGAGGAACTGTCTTTGTACCGAATTGATCCGACAATAATAGCAATTATTTTTCATCATAGGAAACAAAGGAGCTAATGATATCAGCTATGCATGCTCAACTCTTTTGAATAATTCTCTAGGTATTGTGTCATTTATAATAGGGCTTTTTACTTTAACTAAGAACCTTTTTCTAGTGTATCTGTTTTGAAGAAGTAGTTGACAAGATAAACATATAATCATGCTTTAGTGATTCTCAGATGGTCAAAACTCGCACTGAAGTTGCAAGGGAGTTTGCTTGAATGGACTCAGGTCTAATAATGATAATGTTTTTCAGGAAAAAGATGACATTGAGGCCCAGTTACGTGAAGTTAAAGAGAAGGGTGATCTTGCAGCTTCCCAGCTTTCAACATTACAACAAGAGTTGGAGCGGACACGTCAGCATGCAAATGAAGCACTGAAAGCAATAGATGGGGAGAGGCAACAACTAAGAAGTGCAAATAACAAGTAGTGTATCCATAAGATTTTTTATTGTGATATTCTTTCTATATTGATCATTATATCTACTTTTTAAAAAAATAATAACTAATTATCAAGTAAGAAAGATCTATAAAAAAATGATTGCGGTTGTAAAAGTCAAAATTAAGACCCCTTAACACTTGTCATGAGTGTTCTACAGTGAGTGCTAATGGTTCTTGTGGAATCTATCTTGGAAATATCATGTTCTATTTCAAAACTATCATGCGACTGTCTGTGATTTGTAATTTTCTAACCCTTTCGCTTGTACTCTGGTTCTATGCATTTTTTTGGCATTTTAGTGAAAATATTAGTCGGATAGTTGGTTGTTCTGGAGGATGGTTCACAAGAAACCTGTTTTGACCTATTTGAATGATTCTGTGGATATTCTTTAATTTTCCACGTTTGTGTATGTCTTGAACTAAAGAGCTTCTAACAGAAGTTGACATTTTTTTTTTTTTTTTTTTCTTGAAGATGTTAAATTCAAGAGCTTCTTGCAATTTTCTGTAATCACCTGATGAGTGAATTTTTTACAGACTCCGGGACACCATTGAAGAATTACGACACTCATTGGTCCCCAAAGAAAATGCTCTGGAGGCTATGCAACAAACTCTTCTGGAAAAAGATCAGGTATGTCATCATCCATGATCCATGGTAAAAGAAAATTAAGAGATATTCAGCTGTCACACTATCACAAGCATCCTTGACCTTGAAACTTTTGATTTATGATTTGATAGCATATATAGAGTAAATATTGTCATTATAGTCTCATACAAATTGTGCGTATTTCTTCTCCTCCTCCTTCTTCTTTTTTTTGCTATGATGCTCATACATGTGTTTTTCTGGTTTATTATATCATGCATTGCTTAACCTTCTCCGAGTTCATGTGCTTATTTGTTATTTTTGATTGGTTCATGCTGGGAAAATTGATTCATTAGAAATGAAGGATTATGTTTTCCATTTAATTGAATGATAGTGCAGCCTTGGGTACAGATATTTTGAGGTTTGTATATTTTATATTTGGATTTCGATGAGGTTTGCCATGTTTGAACAATTCCTACAATCCTATCTTGACTTCAAGATTCTGGAAACTGTTAGCTGTAATGAATATTTTACTACATGTTCATGGAAAACATTAAGGAATATATTAGGTGAGTTATTCATATGATTTTTTGTTCTTGAATCCATGATATAATAGTTGGTGAAACCATTATTAGAGATAGAATCCAACTCAAGGTCACTCATCTGAGCACAAAATGAACAAATGCCCAACAGTTTTTCAATTCCTCTGAACCGAGAGGTCAAGCTTTCAATCTTTTTATTTTTATTTTTTTTTTATTTTTTTTTTTTATGATTGATTTTGTCAGTTCCCTTACACTGTTAAATATCCCCAGAATGCAGTCACATTAACCTTACTACTCTGCAATTCTCCTCGATGTTGGGTGAAATGTATTATTGGGTTGACGCAAGAGCATCAACTACTCTTGAGATGATTTAAAGGAAAACCACACACTGTATTAAATTTTTTGAAAGCAGTAAAGATCACTTAAGTGTAATGAGTTCACAATTAAACTCTTTATTACTTGAATGTTTAGTTAATTGATTATAACTAAGAAATAACATCAGTTATGCTTTCTATATCCTTGAATCAATCTTGGAGATTTAAAGAGTGCAACAAAAGTTATTTCATCAAAATTTTCGAGTTAAAATTCATTTCTACAAATTGTTCAGTTTCTCCACAACTTTCCAACGTGATTCATGAATATCCAAAGTAGTGGAGTTTGTCTTATTGTTATATACTGCATTTATATTGTGCTTGTCTCTGTTGTCTATGTGTCTTGAGTGGATTCATATTATGATAAACATGTGCTTGCATTTCCACAGAAGCTGGAAGAAATGCGAGGGTTACTGCAGGCAGCTGAGGAAAAACGACAAGCATCAATTGAGGAACTATCTCTCAGGCACCAAAAGGTAAAGTGCATGTTCTTTCTAAGAAATTCTAATCATTCTGTCTTCGGGAGTCTTCTAATTCGGATTGGTACTTAGTTTTTCAATTATATTTCTTGTTTCTGAAGCAATTAGAGGATATGCAAGCTCAAATTGCTGAAGTTTTAGCTGAGAGAAGCCGAGCAGCTGAAGCAATATCATCTCTTAGGGTACTGTTTCAGTTTCTTTCTTGTTGGTGTCCTATACAAGATAATGTGCAGAAGTAATTGGCTAGACTTCAGTTTTCTTTTTCACCATGTTTTTCCTTCTGATTATTCTTGTGGTGTGTTATCTTCTTTCACTGTACCTAACTAGCAAATACTTTGTACTAAAATAATAACTAATTTATCTTTCTACTTCCAGACTTTAGTTGCTGAGAAAGACACTAAAATTGCAGAGATGGATGCAGCTTCTAGTGGTGAAGCAGCACGGCTTAAAGCTGCAATGGAATCTTTAAAAGGAGAGATGACTCATATAAGAAATGAACATGTATGCTTTATGCTTGACACTTTTTTGAAATGCAGATGCAAAATTATTTGAAAATGCTTTCACAATTAAGCAATCATTATTCTCCTGAGGTCCCTGCATTTGATAAGTTGCCATCCTTTACACAACTAATAAATGTACATTTGATAAGGGTAAGTTAGGGACATTTTAGGCATATTAGCTGAAATTATTATAAAAGTACTTATATTTTAGACTAAAATTCTAATGTGTACAAGGACATATATTTAGAATTGGGGGAGTATCATTATACGCTTTTCATTAGTTTGCGAGTATTAGGATGTTTAGAAGAAATATGGGTTTATGAAAAGAGTGCTCCTGGGGTAGGAATAGTATGATATAAAAATGTGGGCAAAATGGTTAGTTGGAGGTTATATGTAAGTGTTTTGGAGACAATATATGTTCCTGTGTGGATAATGAATCACGAGATACATGAGGAGTGATCCCAAATACTATTATCAGTTATGTAACAGTATAATTGATAAATATTCTATTAACTTGAGAGGATGATGTAGCATCTGATTCTTCTATGATGCATTTAGGATAAAGAAAAAGGAGATTTGGAAGCAGCACTGCAGTCCATGAGATCAAAGCTGGAGATTTCTGAGAGTAATCGGATACGTGCAGAAGTTGAAGCAGCAAAATTAAGAAGTATTCCTGTTCTCCTTGAGCTTTCAATCTTTATGTAGGGCATGGGTCACCATTTTCATCTGTATATATACACGTGTGTGTGGATGCATGTGCGCGCATGTTCAGGTCAATTGGAGTCGGAGCTTTCTGTTCAAACTCAGCAACTGAGTGCAAAAGATGCTGAGATTGATGAAGCTAAAGAAAAGGTTCGTTTTTCCTGGCTTTTCTTCTAACTCTTGGTTCTGCATCTTGATATATTTCTAAACAGATTGAAGAGTACTTAAAGCTCAATTGGTGTTTCTGGATTTGGGATAAAGATAACTGTTAGTTTGCCAGGAAAAAATTATACATGTAAGCTAGTTAATATTACTACTCATTTAGGCTGACATATTATAACCTAATTCTTCTTCAGGCTTTTTTTACAGCCTATGCAAAATCATGTTATAGCTTCACATGTTCCATGCTCTTGTCTCTTGTTAGCTGGTCCGTTGCCTGAAAATAAGGTTGTTTGTGTTAAAAAATGGCTGGCATAAAGCCTTTCTAAATAACATTGACACCAATGCTTGGCCTGTGTAGTGGTTGTGTTGTGCAACTGTAATATAGTTTATCTCCCGCACGAATACACTTTTCAGATAAAGCAAATTGCGAGTGAATTTGCTTCTTATAAAGTCCGAGCTCATGCATTGCTTCAAAAGAAAGATTCAGAATTAGCTGCTGCGAGGGATAATGATCAACTAAAAGCTCTCGAGGAAGCACTTAAGGTTCAGCCAGTGATTTTGCTGCTTTATTAGAGCTTATTAATCTGACATCTGAAGTTATTATCTCTCTTTCATGAATGTCATGGTATTCAGGATGCAGAGAAGGAAATATTGTTAGTTACTGCTGAAAAGGAAAAGGCTCTCCAAGATCTTAAAGATTCTTTGACTAATTCTGAAAAGGAAATTTCCAGCAGGTAATCATATCATCTAATGAGCACATACACACATCCATTTATACATGTATGTATTATAATTCCAGAAGTTTTATGTATAAACTATACATATTATGTGTGTGTGTGGTGCTGTTCTGAAGAGTTGGGAGCAACAGAAATGGTCCACACCTTCTCTCTACTTTATCTTGCAGTTCTACCTAGTACATATTCCATTAACTCAAAACCTGTACCAGCATTTCACACATTGTAAGTTGACCTTTTCTTAAAACAAACCACGCACATATGAAAAAGGTGAAGGGTTACTTAATGGACATTGTTCTGATGGTTTGGAGTAAGTAATTATGATCAACATACCATGTGTGTGTACTTTTGGTTCATGTTCTGTTTGTATATATTTCTATATTACTGTACATTTTTTGGGGCAATATTTTCCTCTTATTATTTTGTTAAGTAGGCTGTGTAATTTATACTATATACGTCTACGAATTAGCGTAGGGGTGTATAGTTGTGTATTTCTTTTATCTTTTTCTATTATAAATTGTATATGCATAAACATAACTACATGCATGTGTTTGTTTGTCGAGCATTTGCCCTTGCTTTAGCACATTTCTTCGCTTTTGTCATTTCTTAAATGGTTTGCTCTATTCCTTGTTACTGCGCTTGTTTGTTTATGGTTCAAATATCTTTAATAGACAGTGTTACCTTGTCATTGATCTGTATATTGTATGGCATCATCAATTGTTTTTGTTGCTACTAGAATATAAAGGTTGTGAATGTTTTTGTATTTATACATAATTACGTACTTTTAAGATGCCATTTACTTCACAATTTCAAGGTGTGGAACCGTGGATAGCAGGGTACTAAATATTGATGCATGCATGTGAACAGAATAATGTTTTTGGTATGATTTGATTAGAATCTGAACTGTGAAAAAACTGAAATGTGTGCATATTTTTATTTGATGCAATTGCTTCAATTCTTCAGTTCTTTCTGCTGATAAATTTGATATAAATTGCTGTGTAATTTCTGATTGTTCAATTTTTGTTACTTGATTTTTCAGAGATGAATCTCTCAGCAGTTCTGAGAAGCAGATTAAGAGCTTGCAACTGAAGTTGGACTCTGCTCTTTCTATGCACCAATCTGAGAAAGATGCATGGGAAAGAAGCCTAAAAAATGTGGAAGAAACATGGAGATGTAATTCCAGCATCTTTTCTCCTTAAGATTAGCCATGCACACATTTTTTAAAAGAAAATTGCTTAGATGATATTTTGTAATTTGATTGTTGTCTTCATAGCGAAATGTGAAGCACTGGAAAAACAAAAAAAGGAGTTTTCTAGCCAAACTACACAAAAAGAAATAGAAGATTTAAAGTCTACTTGTAGAATTTTGAAGGTCGTATCCTCTGTCTTTATCTTTCAAATTCTATTCTGTATTTCTTTCTTGTAATTGTGCGTTCATGTCCTCATTTAATAGGAAGAACAAAATTCCTTCCGAGATCTTGCTGATAAAATGATGGAGGAGAAAGACAGAGAAATCTCTAGGCTTTTGGATGAGAATAAAAATCTACATCATTTGTTGGATACGAAGCCATCTGTATGCAATTCTTTTCCCTAAACAAAACCTATAGTTTGCAGATTTCTTCTGCCTACATATTCATGTGTGATTATTTTGAATTCACTCTGAATGGATAGCTATAAGATTGTATTGAGTTTTATTGACTCCTGTTTATCTTTTTCAGGCTGAACCCCAGGATGATGGTACAGGTAATGGGACCGGTTGTTTTATTACCAGAATCATCAAAAGTCTCGTGCTTGAATCTGATAATAAGTTTGGGTTTATCCAAATTTACCTTTTTGATGGACGGATGCAGCTTTCCAGAAACAGGATATCTCAAATGCCACTAGCACTTCAGCTGCAGAGCAACAGATTTTGGTATGCGGCTTTTCTTTTATCTGGAATCCTCACTTAATGTTTTTGATACTGAATTATGTGCTGTTCATAGATTTTGTATCCCTATCATCACGTGAACTCTTCCACTAATTGTTTTCTGTGCACTTGAGTTCAAAAGAAACTCTACAAAAATTATTATTAACCTGCCTCATAGTGAATGGACTGCTTTAAAAGCTTATTTTCATAGTCAGGTGATGTTCGTCCGCAAGCAATTTAATTAAAACTTTGTAGAGAAGTTTTTTTGTGACATCAATATGATGGAATATCTAATTGACTAATTCTATCGACTGATTGGGGTTGGTGAATTACATGCTCTGCAGATAGGTTGAGAGGTTTACTAACACCTCACTCATATTCTCTGATTGGTCTGCTCATTAAGACAATGAAGTATAAATTTTTGTGGCTGTTTTGTCCGTAACATATCCTTAGTCCAGATGTTTCATTTTTGTTTATTGCCTTTCCAAGGAACTCACAGCAGTTATTTCTCTCACGCCTCAATCCATCGCAGGTTTCATTAGTTGATGTTTTCTTGTCTTTTCCCTGTCACTTTTGGTTTGATAGAAGGCCTTATGCAGTGATACATGCCATCCCTAGAAAAGGGTGGCACCCCTGGAGAAGGTTATCCAACTAATATATGGAAAGGAAAATACGAGAGATAGATTAAATTATTTGAGTTGTATTCTTATCCTTTGTAAACATGAAAAATAAATGCTTCGTTGTTGAAACAGAACAATGTCAAGATTGGCAGGCAAGTTATGTGATATATATATATCACTGATACTAAATCCTTAGTATTTGATGTCTATGGCATATACGGGGCCATTCATAATGTAGTTTAGTTTCTCTTCCTGTTTGGGCATATATTAAGTGTTATTTAAGAGCATATTGAATCTGTGTACTGCTGTAATGTTTGATCATTAAATATTGTGGATGGCATTCACATATGGCCAGTTTTTAATTTAGTTTGTTTTTTCAGATTTTGGCAAGACAACAAGCTCAAAGGGAAGAAGAGCTTGCTCAAACACAGCGGCATATTCTTGCACTTCAAGTATGTAATGTAGCAAAAATTCGAATGAGCAAGATATCACACTTCCTATTCTCACTAACTCCTCAAGTGAAATTGAAAAATAAAAATAAATAAATGCATTCTCTCTCGTAAGAACTTTGATCCTGGCAAAATATCTCTAAAAGGAAAAACTTTGTTGACTTTCACCCTTTGGAGATTGCTTTACAAGATTAATGAAAAAAAGAATAAAAGTGTACTGCCTTAGATTTTGGCCTGGTGAATTTTGCAAAGCTTATTGACTTTTTGATTTGCTTACTTGATAGCACACTCATCCAGGATGAACTCATAGTGAAATATAGATTTCAGGAAATAGGCTGCTGATGTCATTAGGAAGAGATCACTCAAGTAATTGTTGCACCACTAGACAGTGAAGGAATTTAGAGCAAATCATAAGGCCTTTGTTGTTTACTCCAAGGGATAACAAAGCTATATGTTGATTACACAAAAGTGAATTTTCCTGCGCAGTTCTGGACAAGATCTATTTTATTTTAATGTTGATTGCTAAAGGACAAGATTTCTTCCTTAAATATAGAGCCAAAAAGAAAGAACCCCAAATTATGCTCCGAGTAGAAGTAAAAATAGGATTTCGAAGTCAAAATTGGTAATGAATGGCATTATGAAACCAAAAGTGTCACTGAAGATATTGGCTAGAAAATCTTAAAATAGAACCATCCCAATCTACATTAATATCTTACTACTTGCTAATTAGTTTTCTGTGTAACAATCTTAATCGATTTATCCCGATTTTGTATTTGTTTGATGTTATGTGGCCCAGCTGCTATTTCTCAATCTTAAGATTTCTGATGCTCTAAATGTAGGAAGAAATTGAGGAGCTGGAGCATGAAAATCGCCTTCACAGGCAGCAGGTACATGATGATTATGTATTTAGATTTCTCCGGCTTGTAGTATATTACTGTACTATGTGTTAGTCTCCAGAAAAATTTCTAGGCATAAACGCATGGACCTCGTGGGCCTCACAAAATGGGTATGAGATGACTCTAATGGAACAATTGACATTATGTGGTTCTAAATTTTTAATGAACCATACACATGTGTGTCTGATTACTTTATAGCACAGGGTATCTTGTTTACTAGTATGTGATTGTTATTACTGGTTTCTGATCACATTATCAACATTTAAACTTTTTGGTATTTCGAGTGGAAAATGGATTTGTTTTGTTAAGCTCAAATGGAAGTGACAGTTTATCTCTCCACTAGTAATTTGGGAATAATAGTTCTCAATGATGTCTTGAATTTTTCCATACAAGAAGAAACGAGTTTATTTAGTTAATATTTAGTTTGGTAGAAAAATCTATTAATTACATTTTATCCTTTTTTATTATTTCTGAAAATTATTAATACTTCTTACTTATGCAAAGCAAGTGGGTTTCTTATTTATTCATTTTATATTGCATAAAGAGATGCAATTTGAAGTCTTTAAACCAGTTCTTAATGCATTGCTTGGCTGCCTGAGCTAAAGTTTAACTTTCTGCAGAATAAGAAAACAGTTAAATTTATGGTCAAATTACGTACTATTACGATACTTCCTCTGTCTCGGTATAATTGTTACGTTTGACTTTTTGACACTATTCACTGTTTAAGTTTGATTCAATTATGTAAGAAAAAATAGTCAATTGAGATCTTGTTAGATTCGTCTAATCTTGTAGTTTTAGACAATCAAATTTTTATAATTTTTTATTGTACACAATTTAAGTTATTAACCATTAAAAATGTATATTGGCATACGTGTCAGGTGGGTCCGTGACAAAAACATTGAGACTGAGGTAGTATTAATTATTCAAATCTGTTCTCATTGTTAATTTCACGTTGGTTGAGGAACAGAAATATTCCTGGAAAACCTTGAATTTTTCATACTATGGGGTTAGATGTGAACTTATGAAAACTCAGTTGTTATCCACTGCAATGGACTTAAATGGTTACTTAGATGCAAATGAACTTGAACAAGTGTAATTAATTGTTCCCTGAATTGAATTACCATGTATCATCAAATGCCAAACATATTCCATGATCAGGTTTCAGTAGCTACTTCTGTATGCTAATATTACATGGTGGTTTAGCTCGTTTATAAGTGTTTAACATGACTCGTGTAATGGGTCTTTAGAAATCTTGATTTGAGACCAAATATGGTGTTAGTTTTCGTGAGATTGTCCCATTATCTTCATGAAGTCTTGATAACGTTATTGTGCAGGAAACAATGTTGAAGGAAGAACTCCGGAATATGGACAGATCTCAGAAGAGGGAAGGGGTGGACCTGACATACCTTAAAAATGTCATCTTAAAGCTTCTAGAGACAGGTTTCCATGCATTTTCATTCAATGCGTCAGTTTTCATATTCTATATTAAGCAACAATTACCTTTCATGAAAATGTACTTATAAAATATTTCTATTTCACAATGCAGTGCACTAGATTTTCGTGGCCATTTGGTTCTTAAAATGAAGATGTCTTTTTATAGTTAACTGCTTAAGAACACACTGTATTTTATTTTGTAATTTGTAATTTACGTGCTTCTTTCATTGAGACAAAAGCTCACAATTTACACATTTTCCTGCCCAAATTGCTAGGTGAAGTGGAGAGGCTGCTGCCTGTTATTGCAATGCTTCTTCAGTTCAGCCCCGATGAGGTGAATTTACTGTTGCCTTTTTCCCAACTTTCTTGGTTCTTACTCCATAGAATTCTTTCTTAGACAACTTTTGCGAAACACAAATGAGGTAATCTGGATACTCATGAAGTTTTAAATTTCTACTTAGATTCCATTCCATTATCTCTTGTAGTCTAAATTGGACATAAGCTGAAGAATTCCATAGAATTGTCAGACGAGTCAATATTTAACTGAGTCATCCCAACTAATGATATATACTTGTATGTGTGTATATATATATATATATATATATTCATAGATGAACAAGTGTCAACAAGCCTATCGCGCCTCGGTTGAAGCTACACCAAGCCCTTCAAGTGATTCTGGGAAGTCACTTTTTTCTAGATTCACATTTTCATAGGTACATATGCGAGAGATTTACCAGAAGTGCAACAAATGCAAGCTGCCAGATTAATCTGGGATGTGGATGACTTCCAAAATCCACATTGATTCCGTATTGTAGATTGCTGTGGGGACTCTAAAGTACAAACCAAACATACGAAATGAGAAAGAGCTATAGAGAACATCATAACTGAGCAGATGGTTGGTATAGTGTGTGTTATTGTACAGATAATTTTCCCAACAATTTTTTGCTCTGTAATCCCGTTCCTGCTCTGCTTGGATGTGGTTTTGAGACAATTGGATATACTACTCTCACTCATAAAAATGAGTTATCATATATTCATATTTTACACTTTCTTACCATAATTTTCTCCTTAGTAGAAATGCAGAATGTTTCTACTCGTTTTTATGATCATTTAATTAGTATATGAAAACTTAACGCTCCCCTAAATGAACCGCGCGGGCCCACACACCCTGCATTTTGTCCTGAGCCCTCCTCATCGGATGGGGGGATCGATTGACCTTATAGTAGTACAATATTTTGCTTATTGGCAACATATTGTTCCAAATATAAATTGAAAGAAATTTCAATTTCTTTCAGCTTAATTAAGAGATTCATCTCAACCTTCAGATTATCGTTTCTACCAAAACCTTTCCCAGTACAGAACATACGTTACAAATGCTATACCAAGAGGGTAATCTCTCAAGAGGGCGTTTTCAAATTCATTATAGCACATAAATCCAAAACGATGTCTCCTTTCTTCTCCCCTGCTTCGGTGAATCTGTCTGTCCCATTGCCCGAACCCAAGAATGGTTACATCTCGTCCTTGATATGGCTTTACCATCCATCCCTAAGCCAGCTTTAATAGAAAATGCCTAGGGCAGCAAAAGGTAAGTTTATCTAGCCGGATTGGCATCATGTAAACATATATTCTTATTTCATGTTTCGAAGACAGCTAGTGCGAGTGCAAATGAGTGTCTGATCATAAATTTAGCACAACGAAAACTAAGACGCAGGATTTAGGCCACCACCCTACATGCAAACAAGTGAAAGGATTTGGAACCAATTCGCACATTATCTCGCTAATCTAATCAAAACACTGACAAAAACAATAAACAAGTAAACGGCCACAATATATCCAGTAATCCTACTCATGTCACACCCAGTTCCACAAATTGACAACTACAGAAAATAAACCAAGCACAACAGTAACAAACAATAAGCTTCAAATCATAGTTGAAAGTTCAATCTCGTTATCTGAACAAACACAACTGCCAAGTCTTCATAACATTTGTCATTTCCAAAAGCAAACGCTACTAGCTGATGGTACCTTTTCACCGAGATCCACGTGCATAGTTCCTTTCAGGACTTTGACGAGGAGAATATGACCTGGATCTCTCTCTTCTATATCTTCCTCCAGAAGGGGACCGTCTGGGGGAGTAGTCACGTCCACCTCTGTAAGGCGAGCGCCTTGGAGATCTTCGGTACCCATAATCATCACGGCTGGAACCTCCACGGTATCTACCACGATAACCTTTTGCCCAAGAAATGTCAGTTCTATGTTGAACAATAGACAGTAAATCTAAGTAATTGCTGCAACTTACCATCACCACCCCGAGTGCTGCTTTTTAGCCCAAGATAGTGACCAGGAGTGGGAGTCCTTGCACGCTTCCTCCGTGACTAAAACATACATATACAGTTTCACTTCATATAATCAAATAAAAGCAAGTTTTGATGAATTAAGGATAGAGCAGATAATATCATGAATCAGTGAGAAAGGCATACTAGGGCATAAAAACCCGAAAAGCTATATGAACCATCTAATTTTCTATTGTCCTTTGTGAGAACAGCAGAATGTTTGAGCTGATTAACGGTAATACTGATGACAATTAGCTTAATTTGGTAATCAAATAGAAAAAGAAAAAAAAGGAAAATCGATGCCAGGTATATGATACCATAAAGCCTGATTACAATGTTGTCAAAGACCGTTGATTAATTGAGTGTTGGGTGTTTGCTGAGGTTGTATAGTTGTTGAGCAATAAAGATGCTATTTAGTTGATCAGATGCAATTGAAAAGCTGTTTTAGCTTGTTGCGATGGATGGGACTGATCATCTTTGATTTCTGCCAACATAGCTGATGCAAACTCTTCTGAATATAACCAGAAAACCTTCAGGTTAAAGACATTGATTTAACAAATAAGTCATATGCCAGTTCTGCAGACTGGTTACTTACCTTCTCTACAGTTATGTATCGGCCTTCCAGCACTGATTGATTAAGGTGTTTGATACAGCGATTGGCATCCTCGACAGAGTCCATTGTTATAAAAGCAAAACCACGAGACACACGAGATCGGGGCTCCACAACCAAGAATACTGATTTCACCTACAACAATGGACCCATATTATAAAATGTGAAATTGGGTCACAAATACATCCAGTGATCCAAAGGAGACTGGAAAACAATGAGGAAACCATCAAAAGCTAACCCATACAAAACTTAGTTAAATATATTCATATGATATGTATAATTTTTTTTTTTTTTAAAAAAAAAGAGATCCTAGAGTTCCAATATTTCAATGTTACACAACTTAAACCAATTTGCACATTCACCATAGAAGGATTCAAAGTGATCCAAAGGAGATTGGAAATGATGAGGAAACCATTAAAAGCTTACCCATACAAAAATTTTCTTTTTAAGATTACCCATACAAAACTTAAGTCCAATATATTCATATGGTTCATAAAAAAAGATCCCTACAGCTTCAATTTCATAAGAGCAAACCTTTCCTTCCCGGGAGAAATGGTCTTCGAGGTCTCTTTCAGTAACCCTTGTAGATAAGCCCGTGACATAAAGTGTATTCCCTGGGTTGTTAGTTTCAGGCCTGCAGAGGGTACCAAGGTCAGCAGCAGCATCTATAACTAAATGTATAATCAAGTGAAAAATGTCTGCCCAATACACAACAATAAAGCTGCATCTAACCTGCTGCCACGACCTCTTGACAAAGATCTAGACCGAGACCTAGACCTATCCCTTGGTCTCGACCATGACCTAGAACGCGATTTGGACTGGGATCTTGACCTCGATCTCGACCTGGACCTTGATCTTGAATTCTGCTCCCATGGAGACGTGGAACGAGCATACCTATCAACACAATACATTATCCAGTGTTACATGTAAGTGGAAGTTTACAAATGATTATAACCAAGTGAATCCTAAAATTAGAATGCACCACAATTTGCACACAAACAAATAAATAAATTAATAAAAAAGACAACAACTGAAGGAGTTCTAAGACAAATATACACCCAGAGATCAATATCAATATTTCTGTAAAAGAAAAATTGCATACAAACTTCAATGGTAACATTTGATCTATATAGCCAAACACAGATGTTGGTAAGAAGGCTGATAATGATTGATGGTGGTGGTGATGCATTAGAATTTCTTCAACCAATATAAAACAGAGTGTCGGTTGGCCATGGGAATTTAATTTCATTATTTTCCATCAAGTGCAATTCAGCCATATGTTATAATAAATGAAAGCAGTTGCTTAAAAAATAGGAGATTCCCAAATCCCCCAAAAAAGAACAAAAACCTTTGAAAGGGGGTTTCCAACCATTAATTTAAACATAAATAAATTTACCCACAAATCTCATGGATGTCCAAGATGGTTCAAATCATTAGAGCACACAAACAGTTAATCTGATGTCAAACTCCAAATCTCGTCAGCAAAACAATTACTACCACAATCAACAAACTGTCTTCAAATCAATCACTACATAAAAATCTAAGCAATAAGCATAATAACAACTTACTCACCAGAAATTACACAAACTCAACAGCAGCGAACTCACAACACAATAACTAAAAACAGAACGAAAATGATAACCAAACACATAAAACTCGAAAGAGAATAAAAATTAATTTAAATATACAAACAAGAAATATTAGATATCAGTTCAAAAAAGTAATAAAGCACAAAAACCCTAACCACGCCGAAATCAAACAAACAACGGAGTAGATCCGAAACCTTTCTATAATTCTACGAAAATGGGAACCAAACATATAATAGAAATAAAATCGGCGAAACATAAAATTATTACCGCTTGCGAGGAGAATCAGCCTGCAAAACAATCATGAATAATGAGATAATCAACATCTACCATTTATGAAAGGACGATTGAACCCAAAATTCCATTGAGAGAGAGAGAGAGAGAGAGAGAGAGAGAGAGAGAGAGATCTTACCATAGCAGCGGAGCTGAACACAAACCCTAAACCCTGTCGCCTGGCTCGGAAGTGACGATAGAGAATCTCTCCCTTCCGAATTACGACTAAATTACTACACCGGTACAGTATTTCTTTAAAGAGTCCAATTTATATTCTCAGGGTTTAATATTTTGGATAATTTGCACTTTGCGCCCTCCTAAAATGGTTATTTTGACATTTATACCAATAATGTCAAGTATAGCTTATCCAAAAAAAAAAAAAAAATGTCAAGTTAGAGCTGTAAAACAAACAAACAGTTCGCGAACAAAGCTATGTTCGATTCGTATTCGTTCGTTAACTATTCGTTTGTAAAGCTTAACGAGCCGAGCCGAGCTCGAACACGAACACGAGCTCGTTTCCTTAACGAACAAACACGAACTTGTTCGCAAACAATTCGAAAGTGTTCATATATGTTTATTAATGGGTAATTTTGTAATTTTATATGTTCGTTTGACCATTTCAATATTGTGGGAAAAAACATCTAACCCTTGATTGGAAGAATGATTTCTAATTTTTTGGTAAAGTTTTAATTGAGCCGAACGACCTCAAACGAGCTGAACTGAATAAAAGAGTAAGTTAGCTCGTTTGAACTGAATAAAACGAGCCAAACTCGAGCTCGAGCTCATGAACTTTTCACGAGCCGAGCTCAAACACGATTTTAAGCTCGACTTCCTTAACGAACGAACACGAGCTGAGTTCGAATGCTTAACGAGCCGAGCTCAAACACCCAAAGCTCGGCTCAGTTCGACTCGTTTACAGCTCTAAAAGTACACTGTGATTCTGTGAATTTTCAACTTATGGGACATACTTCCCCTGTTCTTTTACTTGCAATGTCAGAGAATTTGCTAGTATTATTCATTACTAGTACTTCCCCGCCCAATGGGCGGACATTATGGATAATATGATTAAAATTATCCAATTTAACAAATCAAATGGTTCAATTTTATTATGTCAATTATATTCAACAACCTCTTAAATTATTTTAAGCATTGTATGAGTACATCTATACATTGCATAGAAATCGATTAACATATGTAATTACCAATATTATATGTTACAATTTAGTATCTTAAATACTTATACTACAAACAATTGTTGAAAAGACAAAAAACATGAAAAAACAAAGATAAAAATATTTCCACTCACGACTCTAATTTCATACATTGACAAAGAAAGTACGGAAAATCGTAATATACTCGATAATTTATTATTGATATTGATTCATCTTAGAGCGTTGAGATATTAGAAATTTCATAAAGATGTAGATATTTTCAAATTAAATTAAAAAAATATAAGAAATACTCTTGCAAATGTTAGAGAATTTGCTAGTATTATTCATTATTTAGTTTTGAATTAAATTTTTATCATAATTATACAAGAAAAAATATAGTCAAATACTTCCTCCGTTTTCGAGAATCTGAAACATTTGGTATTTTGACACTATTCATTATTCGACTTTGATTTACGTATATACAATAGTCATAGAAGAAAAACATAGCCATGTGAGATCTTGTTAGAATCGTCTCATCTTGTAGTTTTATAATATTAAATTTTTTATAATTTTTACTTATACTAGTATTTCCCCCGCCCAATGGGCGGAAATTATAGACAATATGAATAAAATTATCCAATTTAACAAATAAAATTATTCAATTTTATTATGTCGATTACATTCTCCAACCTTCTTAAATTATTTTAAGTATTACATGATTACATCTATACATTGCATAGAAATCGATCAACATATGTCATTACCAATATTTATAGTATATTACAATTTAGTATCTTGAAAAATACTTATACTACAAACAGTAATTGAAAAGACAAAAACTGAAAAAACAAAGATAAAAACCTTTATACTCACGACTCTAATGTCATACATTGACAAAGAAAGTATGTGAAATCTTATTATACTCGATAATTAATTATTGATATTGATTCACCCTAAGGCATTGAGACATTAGAAATTTCATAAAAATGTAGATATTTTCAAATTAAATTAGAAAAATTTAAGAAATACTATTGTAAATGAATCCATTGACAAATTAAAATGACTATAATTCATCAATTTATTGTCGTATTGTAATTTATCTAATACAAATATTTTCTATTCATTAGTGAATATAATTTCAATTTATAAAGTACTTATTAGTAATTTACAATATATTCTTTATCTATAATTTCAATTAATAGAGTATTGGTTAAGAATAATAACAAATATTGAAATTATATATAAAATAAATATAATATCAACCCATAAAGTTTTTGTTACATTCTTTATTTGGTAGTATACTTTATCTATAATAATTAATAAAATTAAATTATCTAATGTGAATTTTGCTCGAATTTGGTTCTCCTATATTTTGAAAATGCATTATATTTTTCTTTTTTAATAATTCATTCATTTTTATAGTGTAAATGGATTGATTTTTGCTACTTTTTATTATTGAACTATCAACCCATAAAGTTTTTGTTACATTCTTTATTTGGTAGTATTCTTTATCTATAATAATTAATAAAATTAAATTATCTAACGTGAATTTCGCTCAAATTGGTTCTCCTATATTTTGAATGTGCACTATATTTTTTTTTTAAAAAATAACTCCTTTATTTTTATAATGAAAATGAATTGAGTTTTGCTACTGTTTATTATTCAACTTTGACTAATACTTATACAACATCTATATAAGATTAAAAAAAAATAGTCAAGTGGGAGATTCCTCTCATCATGTAGTTTTGAAATATCAAATTTTTAGAATTTTTTCTTGTACACATTTTGAGTTATTGATGAGTTATTGATCATTAGAAATGTGTATTGGATTGCGTGCAGAAAGTGATGTTGAGGAAATAGGTAGAGTACTGTTCATAAGAGGATTTTTGTGAGAGAGAATTGATAGGTTACTGTTCATAAGAGTAGGTTATTGTTTATAAGGGATTATGCATCAGCAATTTGTATGGCATGGGCTCTCACCACCCTTTCTAAGTCTTCAATGACTCTAAAAAAAAAATTATGCATCAGACTACGTGCATAGAGTGAATGTTGCATTTTCATAGAAACAGAGAAAATACAATTTTATTGAGTTCCTCTCTTATCTTATAGTCATTGTTTTAAATTTTCCGAAATTTCGGGAAATGGAGAGAAATTTAAAACAATGCTACTAGCGCTGATGAAAAAGTTTTATTTTATATACTTTTCAAAATAATGACAGGAATATTGAACTAATTTGTATAAACACAGATGCATAAATCATAATAGATGGTAAAATAAAAATAAGTTTTTGAACAAGGGAGAATAAAAATCTGAGAGAGCCTTGGCCAACCCAGTAGTTTTGAGATCCGAGAATCACTCACTGCCATCCATGGCTACTTATGCAAATCACCTGCATTCTAACATTTTTTCCTCCTCCCCTTCTGCCTCCTCCTTACCCCCAAATATAGGCACCAAAATCACCATCCATCCATCAATTCATCCATCTCTCACACACACATGAGACAACACAAACAGACTCCCAAGATTCAAGAATGTTGTCGTTACACAAGAAAAAGATTCAATTTTGAACAAGAACAAGCAAGATATGCAGCTGCTAATGCAGGGCACCATTGTTAACCCCCCTGCACCTTAATCCATCTACATTCACAAATCACAAACCAATCTCGGAGGGGAATTGGATAAAATGGACGATGAAGCTGATTGCTACACCAAGGAGGAGCTTTTCAACCCCATCCTTGCCATGGGCACCCAGGTCTCCTGCCTCCTCGTCATCTCCCATTTCTTCCAGCTCCTGCTCAAGCCCCTGGGACAACCCGCGCCCCTCGCGCAGATCCTCGTAAGTACGTCGACGCCACTCACCCACCGCAACACACATACATTGTCCAATCATATACTACTAGTACAAACACTGTCGGAATCAATCATGTTAGAAAAAAAAAAAGGCTATCTTGTTAATTAGGGGGGGATGCATTTTCTACCTACCTGTAATCAATCAATCCTATCTGTTCGTCCTCTGTGGCGCAGGCAGGATTCGTGCTCGGCCCATCCGGCTTGTCCCACATCGCCAAGGTAAAAGGCTTCTTCATCTCGACCACCTCCTCCGACTACTACGAAACAATGGCGCTCTACTCTCGGATCCTCATCATGTTCCTCATCGGCCTCGAAATCGACATTCCTTACCTGAGGCGCCACCTACGCCACGCGTTCATGGTCGCCTGCGCCAGCAGCTTCATCTGCACCATTTTCGCCCTCTCCGTCACCGCTTTCATCTACAACGAAATTGGCGGCCACGGATCGTCGCGATTGATGGGGTTAACGCTGGCAATAATCCTGTCCAACACAAACGCCCCCTTCGTGGTTCGTCTGGCGCACGATCTCAGGTTCGCCAGCACCGATATTGGGAGATTAGCCATATCGTCTTCACTGGTGGGCGATTCCTACGCCGTCTTCCTGTTGATCATCCTTTCCAAGGACAAGCACCGCTACAATAACGGGAAGTGGGTGTTCTACGGAATCCTCCATTTTGTGGTCATCGTAGCTGTGATCATGCTCAACACGAACTTATCGGATTGGCTCAATAAGAGGCACAGGAATCTCAAGTACCTGAGGAGCACCGGGATGTCTACTCTCCTGGCGATCTTGTTCATCGGCGCCACCATTCTTGAGACCATTGGATACAGCAGCGTCACCGCTTGTTTCCTCTTCGGCGCCATGTTTCCTAGAGGCGGTAAATCGTACAGGACGCTCTCGATCAAGCTTTCGTATTTTGTCCACAATTTTGTGCTTCCGATATACTTCGGGTATAGCGGCTTCAAGGCCGACATAACCCTTGTAAACAGTCTGCGTAACTTTTCCATAGTCGTCATTGTTATACTTCTCAACATTGGAGGGAAAGTAACCGGCACACTAGTTGCTTGCCTTCACCTTAAAATTCCTCCCAGCGAAGGCGTCCTTCTCGCGTTTTTGATGAACTTGAAAGGCCACGTCGACCTCCTCGCCCTCTCAGTTGGCTTGGAGAGCAAGGTGAGTGTAATCATTTTGGAAAAATATGATGTTGAAAAATCAAGGTAAGTGTTCTGTTTTTTTGAAGAATTATTGAATGATCATATGATGTAATTAATGCAGGTGACGACGAGCCAGATATTCTACAACCTGATGATCGTGGCAGTGGTGATGAACTCGTTGATTTGGGGACCTGTAATAGCGTTTATGGTAAGGAGGGAGAGCGAGATCTTCGGCTATAAGCATGTGGCTTTCGAATATCAGTCCCCCGAGAGTGAACTGAAAATGATAGCTTGTGTGCACGACCCCCGGCCAGTGGCCACCATGATAGGCTTGATCTCGTCATGTAGGGGGTCCGAAAAGGTCGCGATTACGCCTTACCTAGTGCACTTGATCGAGCTGCCTGAGAGGACGAAAAAGAACTTGTTGTACCACCAGAAGGAGGAGGATGAACTCAGCGATGATGATAACTACGGTGGGAATGATGTTGTGGAAATTAACGAAGCCGCGGACATCTTCTATGCCGAGACGGGGCTGTTTATCCATCTAACTAAGGTGGTGGCGCCTTATGCCTCGATGCACAGCGACGTGTGCAAGCTCGCGGAGACAAAAAGATCGTCGATCATCATTTTACCGTTTCACAAGCACCAGAGAATCGATGGGAAATTGGAGGTCGGCAAGGAAGGGATAAGGATAACGAATCAGAAGGTTATGTGCCACGCCACGTGCTCCGTGGCAATATTGGTCGACCGTGGGCTTACAGCTGGCGCGTCCCATATGACCGGATCGGGTTCCCTACAGCACGTGGCGATGCTGTTCTTTGGAGGGCCGGATGACCGTGAGGCCTTGGGGTTGAGCAGGCGGATAGGGATGCACCACCACGTGAACCTCACGGTGATCCGGTTCCTGCCCAGGACAATTTCATCGGAGACTCGGGAGATCAATGTGGCCCACAACGAAAAGGATCTGCTCATGGCGATTTCAAGCCACGAGACGGAGCAGGACGCGGACAATGCAGCCATGACCGACTTCTTCAACAGGTACGTGACGACGGGAGAAGTGGGGTACGTGGAGAAGCACGTGGAGGACGGGAGACAGACGGCGTCTGAGCTGAGGGACATGGCGGAGATGTATTCGATGTTTATAGTAGGGAAGGGAGGGAGAGGGAGCCCGGTGGCGTTGGTGAATGGGATGAGTGATTGGGAGGAATGCCCTGAGCTGGGGAAAGTAGGGGATTTCTTGGCTTCTTCAGACTTTGATCTTTGTAGTGGTTCAGTTCTAGTTGTGCAGCAATATAGGGCTTCAAAAATTGGGGAGGAAGATCTATGAGACCCATGTTGATTGTTGGTTTCTTTCATGTGTGTTGGGTTGTTTGGAATGGTTTGAAAGCAGACGACAGCAGCAGCAGCAGCAGGAGTGTGTAGAGTGTAAATATTAGGGAGATGAACCTACCTTTCTTGTGTAAATTTGCAGAATTTGGCTTCCAAGGTGATCAGAGGTGATTGTGTAATGTATTCTTGAAAAGGAACATAAGGAATTTGGACATTTCATTTGGTGCAGAGTGTCAATTGTCACTCAAATGGACTAATAACTATGATTACTGCACTGTTGTTTAATAGATAGTACTATAAACTTGTTGAAATGTGAGTTTGTACTCTGTAGACTCTAATTATTTCATCTCATTGATTGGCATCATGTATAATACAAATTCTCACCACTAAAATCGTTTGAACTGATGATAAACAGCGCAAAACAAATCAGGTCTTGTACTCATTCATGCGCAACCATTTTGTTGAAGACCATTTATTCCCTTTTATTACAGGGCACCCACCTACACGAATCGCCATTCACAACTTGTTAGATGCAAGTATAATAAGTGATACTGATGCTATTCACACTACTGTATAATTGTCATCTGTAGACAATGATATAAAGGAGTAAAGTGCAAAAAGCCATTGATGACATGAAAAATGCATAGGGTTGAAATCCCAAACCAGAAAAAAGAAAAAGAACAGCAACGAACCGTGCAAGCTTGTTGGATCCTCGGTAGCATCAGGATTCAAACTCCAAAAAAACAGGGCGTCGCCCATTTTGGGGGTCACCGCCAGCCCCGTTTTCCCACAGTCGGAATCAGACAGCATCTTCCACCAAGATACAGAACTGAAATTCCCTTTGGCTGCCGGGAACACAGTTTCGCCTCCTTCTTCCACATCGGATCTATATATATATATAGTAGCAGCTCACACAGAAATGATAGTGTCAGAAAATTTAAACAAATTGCAGTCAGTACTGATTTGTAAGTACAGTACACTCGTGTGTGTTTTTTTGCAGCTGCAAACTAGTAGTAGTAGTACTAGACAGAGGAAGCAACATAAAATGAGAAAAATAAATAGAGCATAATGAATGAATGAATGAATGAATAGAGTAGTAGTAGTAGTAACTCACAAGTACATGAGAAGCGTAGCAATGCGCTGACCGCCATTCCTGGTGTTGAATTGGTCGCCAAAATAGTCGTAATGTGGCTCATACTTTTGGCCTACTTCATAATGGAGAACTTGTAGGCCTTCGCCATGCTCTGTTCATTTTGATACTGCAAATTAACATTACGTAGAAAAGCCTTCCTGGAGTTGCTCCCAACCAACGTGGGGATATCAACACATTATATTCTCACAAAGTATATTAGTAGTAACAATTAAATTTAAATGTATACCAACAGGGATGAAGGTGACATCAGCTATTCTTTTTTCGATCTTCCGAACAATTTCATCGCGCCCTCTTTCAAGAAATGTTCCTGAGCTTGTACGCACCCTGTGAGGAAAATTGGAAGAAGACGAATAATTTAAACATGGAAAAAGTTTGGATTTTCTTTATCACGATTAAAATAGGAAATTTTACAACATTTTGGATTATTGGAATGCCGACGCCGCCTACCTGCTATCGACGCTTTTTCCTGTTGCATCATCCACGACAGTCGACTTCACCATATGTGGTTTCGCGATACTAATGAGATATTCACACTCCTCTTTAGACTGCAAAAAGAAAAACAAACATTAGGCAAACATTTCATCCAACACAAATTGAAAAGCTAAGAGATTCGAATTCAGAAAAATATAATCACCAAGAAGTTGTGGAAAATGGAGGCTCTGGGCTCCCACGAAAGAACTTCAACCCATGGATCATCCTTGCTTTCCTCCTCTGCATCATCTCTACAAAGTATAAACAGATAAATGATTCATTAATAAGGTAGCTGTAATCTGCGAACAAGAAACAGACGACGAATTCAACACGTATGCGTGCAAGCTGAACTATTTATTTATTTATTTATTTACAGGAGGACTGAATTGTGGACGATGGAGGCGATGTCGCGCGCTTCTGGGGAGTTGTTGGAAGTCTTGTTGCTGATGGTGGAAATGGAGAACATTCCCAACGTTAGAAAGGCTATAATGAGTAATGAAAGGAGGAGCAGCCCATACAAGACGGCGGTGGACGACAACGACGACGACGGTGGTTTGCGCGGCCGCGGCGGCGCGCCTCTGGCCTTGCCCCCCGCCATGGTTGAATTGGGAGAAAGCTCGGTGGTGGAGTGGGGAATATGGTCGGTCTACGTGAAGTGTTATATATGCCCCATTTCAGGACGCTAGAAGTATTTAGTCAACGGATGACATTTATTTGAATTTATTACTCCACTATGTATAGAGTGTAGTACAGTACAGAACTACAACTAGAGTTCAAGTCAACTCGTGTTTGTTATTACAGCTCATAAAACAAAAGATTTCAGAAAATAACCAGCAATAAAAGGAATTTGGGGTTCAAACAAGGGCTTCAGTTTTTTGTATGCATCAATCATCATGCATGTACTGATGTACATTCGATCATTTGGTATTAATTAGTTGCTTACTTTCTATTTTACTATAAATTGTACGCTTTCGACCAAATTTATTTGTATGAATTTATTTTTGATCACCTTTCAAAAAAATATTTAAAATTCAAGCCAATTTTCTCATGCATTTTTAATGTGGGACTTGGGTACTTGCTTCACTCTTTTCTATTTCTTTAACTACTGTACATATCACAAACTTTATAAAATGATTAATGTGAAATAATTAGAGTATTTTCTTGTGGATGTTAGTAGTTATTATGAGGACAAAGTAAATGCAAATGTCACTAAAAAAATGAATTAACTATCGAATTTAGTAGTTATTGAATATTGTTAGTTACCATAAGTTTAGCAATCGAGAATTCAGCGGCGAAACTGTTCTTTTTTTCCATGTGGAGGCCATGATGGTATCAACATTTTATATGAATTATGCATAAATTAATTTTATCGTTTTATTGGTCTTTCAGACTTTGGCTACTTTATGTTTTGGTACATATGATGTTCAATCGAACATATGCAACAGAGAAATGAAAAGAAAATAAAGAAATAAAAGTTATAGAAAGGGGAAAGGGAGCAAATCATATCTGACATATTAATGGTGTAAGGAAATCGGACACATAATTAGTAGTATATGTCTCCACCTGATTAGAGATTGTGCTATATAGGTCGATGTGAGATAAAGAATTCCTTACTTTTGTGGATCATTTGCTTAGGGATGGGCATCGGTAGTGGGTAATATGAGTATCCAATCCGGACCCAAATATTTGTTGGGTTCAAGTTGGATGCTCCCTCTGTTCCCATGCATTATGCATGGTAACGTCTCATTTGGACTTTTTATACTATTTATTATGTATGATTTGTTAGGTTCCCAGCTCACGCAAGTGCTATTCTTTATGCAGTGGTTCAAAGAACCAAGTTCAAACTAAGACAGTGAACACACTAATTAAACGAATCAGTGTAAACACAGATTAATGCACAGCGGAAAGACTTAAGCATAAACACAACAAGCATAAAGAATAAATGAGACACAACAAGTTGATGACCCAGTTCGGCATTCGGCCTACGTCTGGGGGATACCAATCCAGGAGGATATTTACTATGTGTTAACTTATGGCAAACAACCACACACAATAGCAAATATATAAAGTGTCTTCACTCCAAGTTCCAAGCGGACAGTTGTGGTGACCTAAGACCTCCAGTCTTTGGTGTAGAAATCCCCTTCTACTTCAACCCTCAAGACCTCCTGTCTAGAGTTCCGATTGTAACAACATGTGAAACACTTCCTCTGTGATTTGAGTGAATATGATTTGAAGTTCAGCTTCTTCACATGCCTTGAACACAGTCCTTAGTTGTATCTTGTGAAGATACTTGGAAACCATAAATCCAACCAGGAGTGTTCAAGGCTTCTCGATTCCTCAGCAATGGGATGATAACGATTTACACGATTTGCTGTGAATCGAGCTTTTGAGAGATTCTAACAAGGATGAGCAAGTCGAGAGCTTTCGCAGAACGCTTGAACAATGAATAATGAATCTCTACTCTTCAATCTTGAACTCTTCCTACTTATACCAGAAATTGCTCCAACGGATTTGAATAATATTACCATTTAGGGAAATAGCCGTTGGACAAATTGGGTTTAGTGAGTAACAGCTCTTTTCTTAGAGATAGGTAATCCCTACAAGAAATGTTAGTCTCAACCTACTCTGATCAGAAAAGAGCCGTTGGACCCAATGCCTTCCTTGAAAACAGCAACCTTTCACGCGCTGAGAACGAAGCATCAGAAGAGGTCCTAACTACCTAAGTTCAATCATCGGTTCGAACTTCCCACAAAATACTAGACTCAACAATCTCCCCCTTTTTGGCAGGAAGTGAGCCAGCAATACAATTGATAAACCGATGATGAAATAACTATAAGCTCTTTACAAAGAAAATTCATATCAGAACCTAGAGCTTGTACAAACATACATATCAGAGACATGAAGAACCATGCATTCAATAAGATCACAGAACCATAAACATTGTTCAAAAACTAGTTCCAGTGTTCTTCGTCCCAAAATAAAAACAGGAGTTTATCATAGCAAAAGTAGAAATATATTGAAAGGAAGAGTTAGAATGATATTACCAATCATCCGGAGGTTGAAAACAGCATCATTGGATTTTGAAATTTGACTCCCCCTCTGGATCAACTTAACTGGCCAAAAAGTCAGTCAGACTCCCCCTCAGAGTCACCATCACCATCTCCAGCATCAGGGCGTTCTTGATCATCGTCTGGTGCAATGTACATGGCAGTCTCGGCTTCATCATCATCTGACCAGTAGTCTGGTAACAGGGCAAGAGCTTGCTCAATTTTCCCTTCTTCTTGCTGGATGATCGCACGCAGTCCTCTGAACTTCTCCTTCGCCTGAGTCAGAATTTCTCTGGCTTTAGTGAGGGCACTTTGATGGCTCAAAGTCCCATCTGGACCTGGTATGTCGGGCACCTTGGACAGCAGCTTCTGTGAGAGACCAAATTCATAGATCTTTTCTTTTGGAGCATTCTTGTTGCCACCAATCTTGAGGGAGCGAAGGAGCAACTGAATGAGAGCCGGGTAAGGGAGGAGAGTCTTGTGGCTGGCAGTCAAAGATTCAGCTATGGAAACCATCTGAGACAGGACCAGTTGACCAAAGTTGATGGGGACCTTTCGATCAATAGCATAAATCAGGTGACACATCTCTCTAGTGACCAAAGAATGATTGCCAGTGGGCATCACATTTGATGCACAAAATTTATAGAGCATGTAGAATTTTTGTGTGAGGAATTTAGGTTGCACTCCTTTCCCTGGCATCTTCTTGACCTTTGTCTTTGTGATAGCATAGGCCACCTTGTCACTGTCAAACGAAACACCTTGTTCTAGTATGCCATCAAACTCAACCTCAGGTAATTCCAGAAGGGCATTGATCTTGGAGGCTGAAAGTTCATAGATAACTCCTCCAGTGAAATTTTTGTTGAACCAAGGGGTGCCAGGATTGATGATATCCTTCCTCAGATTGGCATAAAATTGAGTGACAAGGTCGGGTTGATACTCTACAACCAAGGTTCCCCAACCAATCAATCCTCTCTTCTCAAGATACTTGGTCCAACCAAGTTGATCAAACTTAGGACCACAATATGTATGCTCTTGTCGAAAGGCCTTCTTGACTAGCACATTGGAGAGGTATTCTTCACTTGACTGGTAGTAGAATTGGTCTGAGTGTGCAAGAGCAGCATCGAGTATCTCTTTTCCTTTGGCCTTGGAAGAGGAAGGCTTCCTGAAATCAAGCTTTGACTTCTTCCTGAGTTCTGGATTTTCTTCAGCATCACGAACACGTTTTCCCTTGCTTGTGGACTGAGAAGGCTTGGACACGACAGTGGCAGCAGGAGGAGTAGTCTCTGTAGTAGCATCTTTTTCGGACGCAGAGGAGCTGTCATCCACATCATCTGGTTCATCCTCAGCATTGAACTCGCTATCAGAGTCCTTCTCTCTGTGAATTTTAGGAATTGGTACAGGGGCAACTTTGGATCCAACAGCACTTTGAGGAGGTTGAAGGTCAGGTTCATCTGCACTAGGTCCTTCTTCTTCCTCATCGTCTCCAGATGATTCTTCTTCAGATTCTTCTTCCACAGTGTCCAGTTGCTTGAGAGGCTCGACAGGTTGAGATTGGACTTGATCAGTTGTAGTGGACTGATTCTTCACAGCAGAGGATCCTTGGGAGGGTTCAGATTGCCTGGAGTCATCTGTCTGAGCACTTGGAGAGGTGACTTGAGAGGATTTCTTCACAGTCTCATCAACATTGCTCGCCTTCTTCGACTTCTTGGCCTTGGCGTTAGCAGCACTTTCCTTGACAGTAGATGTTTCAGTTGGCTTGGCACTGGGAGGAGGATCATCAAAAACAGGCTTGATGATCTTGAGAGGAACAGCAGCAATGGCTTTCTCATGAGATTGAGACCCTTTTCCAGTAGACTTGGACGCTTTCTTGGCAGCAGAGGCAGCCTTAGGTTTAGGAACATCTTGGACTGGGAATGCTGGCTTGGGAGAATCACCCCCTTGCTTCTTCATAAGAGACATAGTCATGGGAGCCAATTCGGACAGAGGAACATCATCTTCGCTTTCTCTATCTCTAGTGGGAGTAGAGGCTTGATCTGCGGAGGATCCTGAGACAAGAGCATTAGTAGGAACAGAAGACTTCTTCGATTTTGATTTACCTTTCTTGGGTGCCTTTTTAGCAGGAACTGAGGAGGCAGCAGCGGCAGCTAGGGTTTTGAGGTTTCCAGGGGAATCCATTACAACGGTAGGTTGAGTGGGAGCACCCTCAACTCTTGTAGACATAGTGTCTCCTGAAACCGCTTCCTGAGTAACTGACTGAGTGGTTGGTTCCAAGCCCACGTTCTCAACGACAGTTTTCTCTCCCTGAACCGCTACTCCCGCTTCCTGGAGTTCACTACGGACGTCCAAAGGATCCAGGGCTACTTGAGTGGAAGTTGTGGGCACAGTCGACTGATCCACATTGGACTTCGCCTGAGTAGCATTAACCCCCTTCTTCGACTTAGGGTTACGAGGGACAGGAGGTTTTCTCTGAGCTGGACTTGAATCCTTGGAACCACGCGTTTGAACCATGTTTTCTGCACTCAATGAACTCAACACACAAGACAATCGAGAGAGTAATGAGCGTGAACAAAAGAAACTGAAAGAGAGGAAAAAATAGTTAATGGAGACGATTCGTCTTCTTGAGAAAGAGTAAAGTAACTCTCTTAAAAGAAATCCTTCCCGCTCAAGAATACTGGCGCCATAAAAAAACGAGTGGGCCTGTTGGGCCAAATAAGATGGGCTTTATTACTGGACTTCGGCTAATCTCCCCCTAAATCAAATAATCCTGCAGTCCAAACAAAACATTAGTAATAAAATATTGATAGAGTTTGAGTGAAGGATTATAACCATAACCACCATGGGGGGAGATCCGCGTGACATCTTCAGACAAGGTAGCACAATCCAAGATCCTTTCTCAGTGATTCAAACCGATCACTGTTCAAGGCCTTAGTAAAGATATCTGCATGTTGAAGTTCAGTTCCAACATGTTGAATGAACACCACTCCTTCTTCTACTAGCTCCCTTATGTAATGATGTCGAATGTCAATGTGCTTGGTGCGGCTATGTTGCACTGGATTCTTGGCAATATTGATGGCACTCATGTTGTCACACATTAGGAGGAGTTCTTTCTGTTCAATTCCATAGTCCTTCAACATTTGCTTCATCCACAAAAGTTGTGCGCAGCAGCTTCCCGCAGCCAGGTATTCCGCTTCAGCAGTCGACAAGGAGATTGAACTTTGCTTCTTACTGTACCAACTAAACAAATTGGTTCCAACATAAAAGCAACCACCTGTAGTGCTCTTTCGATCATCCATGCACCCAGCCCAATCCGCATCACTGTACCCCATGAGTTGAAGGCTCGAGTCCTTAGAGTACCAGATTCCAAGGTTGGCAGTCCCTGAGATGTATTTGATAATTCTCTTAGCAGCATGTAGATGAGATTCCTTGGGATTTGCCTGATATCTGGCGCACACACCCACAGCATAGCTGATATCGGGTCTACTGGCAGCTAAACAGAGAAGGCTCCCAATGATACTTCGATACAGCTTGGGATCCACATCATTTCCAGAGGGATCTTGACTGATCTTGTCATTTGTGCCTAAGGGAGTTCTTGCAGGTTTGCTTGACTCCATCCCGAACTTCTTTACAATGTTCTTAGCATACTTAGCTTGAGAGAGAAACATCCCATCCTTCTTCTGAGTTACCTGGAGTCCAAGGAAGTAGGTCAATTCTCCAACTAAGCTCATCTCGAACTCATTACTCATGATCTTTATGAATTCATCTTTGAGTATGTGAGATGTGGACCCAAAGACAATGTCATCTACATAGATCTGAGCAACAATGAAACCCTTAGCTTCCTTTCTGATGAAGAGTGTTTGGTCAGTGCTGCCTCTTTCATAGCCATGATCCAAGAGATAGGTTGAGAGTCTCTCGTACCATGCCCTAGGGGCTTGCTTCAGACCATACAGGGCCTTTTGGAGCTTGTAAACATGATCTGGTCGATGAGGATCTTCAAACCCTTTTGGTTGTTCCACATAAGCCTCTTCCTTCAACCAACCATTCAAGAACGCGCTCTTCACATCCATTTGGTACAATTTGAATTCGAAGGAGCAGGCAACAGCCAAGAGCAGTCGAACAGCTTCTAGCCTGGCCACTGGTGCGAAGGTTTCACTGAAATCGACTCCTTCAACTTGAGTATATCCTTGAGCCACCAGTCTAGCCTTGTTCCTAGTGATGTTCCCATCCTCATCAGTCTTATTTTTGAAAATCCACTTTGTGCCGATGACATTCACGTTTGATGGCCTCTCCACCAATTCCCAAACCTCATTTCTGGCGAATTGTTGAAGTTCCTCTTGCATTGCAGCAGTCCAATGTTCATCACATAGGGCTTCCTCCACCTTGGTTGGTTCAATCCTGGAAGTGAAACAGTGAAGACCAGCTAGTTCCTTGTAGTTGATCTTCTTTTTGTTCCTGGTTCTTCTACCTTCATTGATATCACTGAGAAGGTCATTCTCATCATGATTTCTGTGAACCTTGCTCTGAGTGGATGGAGTTCTTGGAGGATGGTTCAGCTCACTGGATTGAACTTCCTTTTCAGCAGACTTCACAGCCTCAGTACCAGTGGGTGATGCTTCCTCAAGATCGACCTCATTCTCAATCTCCATCATAGGTGTAGGTGAGGTTGCATATTTGGGTTTGTCTTCAATGACAACATTAGCAGATTCCACCACTTTCCTTGATGAGGGAAGATACACTCAATAGGCTTTACTGGTAGATGAGTATCCCACGAATATACCCTCTGTGCTTTTCTCTTGAAACTTCCCGGATAGATTCCTGTCATTCAAGACAAAACACTTGCTTCCAAATATATGAAAGTATGAAATGGTTGTCCTTTTACCTTTCCACAGCTCATATGGAGTCTTGAGGGCCTTTGATCTCATGTGGACTCGATTTCCAACATAGCAAGCAGTGTGCACAGCTTCTGCCCAGAGGAACTGAGGGACATCCTTTGAGTTAAGCATGACTCTGGCCATTTCTTGAATAGTCCTATTCTTCCTTTCCACCACGCCATTCTGTTGTGGGGTACGGGGAGCAGAGAATTCATGTTTTATGCCATGATTACTGCAGAAGTCTTCAAACTTTTGACTTTGGAATTCACCACCATGGTCGCTCCTGATTCTCTTGACTTTGCAATCTTTTTCAGTAGTGATTTGGTTGTGCACAGTGATGAAGGCCTCAAGTGCTTCACTCTTCTCCCTGAGAAATGAAACCCAGGTATATCGAGAAAAATCATCAACACAAACGAGAACATAATGCTTACCTCCTAGACTCTTTACATCAGTTGGGCCAAAGAGGTCCATGTGTATGAGATCTAGGCATTTGATTGAACCAGATTGATCGATTGCCTTATGTGAAGTTTTGTGCTGTTTGTTTTTTGCACAGTCATCACAGAACTCAGCATCAGACTTCTTCATCTGAGGAAGACCCTTGGTAGCTCCTGATTTGCTGAGTTTGATCAGGTCCTTGAAGTTGAGGTGTCCCAATCTTTCATGCCAGAGTTGAGCTAGAGCAGGACCTGCATTTTCACTGAGAAAACAAGATTGTGCTAGGGTATAGCAGTTATTCTTGGACCGAAGTCCTCTCAGTACACATTCATATCTAGAGTTGAGTACTTCACACTGATCCCAATCAAAGCATACTTTCATTTTGTTGTCACACAACTGACTGATGCTGATGAGATTTGCGCACAAACCTTCAACATAGTAGACATGGTTCAGAGTCAGAAGTCCTTTGTCTCCAATTGAACCTTGGCCTGCTACCTTTCCTCTACCACCATCACCAAAGATGACATATCCACCATCTATCTTTTGGAAGTCAGATAGAAGTTCCTTGTCACCTGTCATATGTCTGGAACACCCGCTATCAAAGTACCAGCACATCTTCTTCCCATATTTGCTGATTGAGTGGAAAGCCATGTTGCACAGGAAGACTCCTTTGATCCGCCATTCTTTTCTGAACATGCTCCTCTTTATTTCTTCACTAGGCCATATCATCGGTCTTCCTGACACAGCATCTCTAGCAAGGAGGCGACATGATTCAGCTTTGTGTCCATAGGTCTTGCAGTAAACACATTCCAAGGGAACAACAGGTGAATGGGGTTTCTTCGACTTTCCTTTTCTAGCATGCTTCACAAGGGTTGATTCCTTCTTAGGAGATTTGTCTGAACTCTCTTCAGAAGAGTGTCCTTCCTTGACAAATACTCTGTCCTTGGAGCTGCTGCATCCTTGAACGAAACCAATTCCCCTTCTGTCACCATGAGCTTTGGAGGAGGAGAGAATTTCTGAGAGCACATCCTTTCCCTTGTTTAGACGACTGGCAAGATCTTCTGAGTTCTTAACTCTAGCATTGAGTTCTTCAATCTGCAGAGACAAATTAGCCACCTGATCCTGAAGATTTTTTCTTTGACTAGTGAGGGCAGCAACTTGCTCGATTAGGGCACCATTCACCGTGGTGAGGCTGAACACTTGCTCGCATTGAACAATAATCTCTTGTTGAAAATTGTCGCGTTGAGCAGTAAGTTCAGAGACTTGACTAGCAAGGACTTCATTGTCAATGGTGAGTGCATCAACTTGACTTGACAGCTCATCCACCCTTACACCATAGTCCATCATGCTGGGTTCCAATCTGCCAACAAGATATTCTAATTCATCTCGTCTATCTTCTATGCTGCGAAGTTCTTCCCACCTAGAATGGAATTGACATCTGAGATCCTCATGTTTTTCGCTCAGTTCAGCATGTTCTTTTCTCAGATCTATTAGTTCGATAATGGCACCTTCCAGTTGACCATCAGATTCTCTAAGTTTTTCTCGCAACTCTTCAAGTTGTTTGACAAGGGACTCAATTTTGTCTTCATCTTCCATGTTAGAGGAGGAACAAGCAACTTCATCAGTAATAAATGGAGTGACACAGGAAGAAGGTTTACCTTTATCAGCTTCTGAATCAGAATCAGAATCCCATGATCCTGCAAAGGCGACTCCTGTTTCTACCTCACTTTCACTGGAGCTGCTTTCCTCTTCTTCGCTGAAAGTTGCACAGAGAGTCTCCTTGGGATCAGAAGACTTATTTTTCAGGTTACCGCAGTCAGCTCTAACATGTCCAAATCCTTTGCATTCATAGCATTGGAGTCCTTTAGACTCGGAGGATTCGTTGGGAGATTTCTTGAAACCTTTCTCACGTTTGTGCCTATCAGTCCTCTTGCTGGAAGAGCCTTCACCTTTCTTGTTGTAAAACAGCTTAGATTTCTTATCTCTAAGAATTCTAGCAACCTTTTTAGACAACAGAATAAGGTCTTCTTCATCGATATCAGAATCTGGTTCACCAACAGGTGGTTCAGTCTGGGGTTTGGACTCCGTCTTGAAAGCAACAGCTTTTCCCAAGACTGAAGTATTCCCATGAGCTCATCTACAGAAATGGTAGCATAGTCCTTCTGGAGTTCCAGGGCTGCAATCTTAGCATTGAAGCGTTCCGGAAGGGTACCTACAATTTTCCTTACTATCTCCTGAGCGGAGTAGATTTTACCGAGCTGCTGGGCTTGGTTTGTTAGAGTACGGATTCTACCAAAGTAGCAATTAATAGATTCATGCTCATCCATAGCAAGTTTATGAAAAAGAGCTTCAATAGAAATAATCTTAGAGGTTCTTACAGAGGCAGATCCTTCGTGGGAATTTACCAAGATTTCCCAAGCTTCAAAGGCTGTGGTGCAGGTTGAGATAAGGCAGTATTGATCATCCGTAACTGCACTAAAGATGGCATGGAGAGCCTTTGAGTTCATGTTGGAGGCAGTTTTCTCAGCAACAGTCCATTCCTTCTTGTCTTTAGGTTTTGTAGTCCCATCAGCAGTGACAGTGGGAGCTACATATTTCTCAAGAACTGCATCCCAAGCTTGATCATCTATAGACATCAGGTAAGATCTCATCTTATTTTTCCAGAAGGAAAAATTGCTTCCATCCAGGAGGGGAGGTTGACTGAAGTTCCACTTGTGACTCATGTTGCGTCAGGGATCTCTCAAGACAGAGTGTGGCTCTGATACCACTTGTTAGGTTCCCAGCTCACGCAAGTGCTATTCTTTATGCAGTGGTTCAAAGAACCAAGTTCAAACTAAGACAGTGAACACACTAATTAAACGAATCAGTGTAAACACAGATTAATGCACAGCGGAAAGACTTAAGCATAAACACAACAAGCATAAAGAATAAATGAGACACAACAAGTTGATGACCCAGTTCGGCCTTCGGCCTACGTCTGGGGGATACCAATCCAGGAGGATATTTACTATGTGTTAACTTATGGCAAACAACCACACACAATAGCAAATATATAAAGTGTCTTCACTCCAAGTTCCAAGCGGACAGTTGTGGTGACCTAAGACCTCCAGTCTTTGGTGTAGAAATCCCCTTCTACTTCAACCCTCAAGACCTCCTGTCTAGAGTTCCGATTGTAACAACCTGTGAAACACTTCCTCTGTGATTTGAGTGAATATGATTTGAAGTTCAGCTTCTTCACATGCCTTGAACACAGTCCTTAGTTGTATCTTGTGAAGATACTTGGAAACCATAAATCCAACCAGGATTGTTCAAGGCTTCTCGATTCCTCAGCAATGGGATGATAACGATTTACGCGATTTGCTGTGAATCGAGCTTTTGAGAGATTCTAACAAGGATGAGCAAGTCGAGAGCTTTCGCAGAACGCTTGAACAATGAATAATGAATCTCTACTCTTCAATCTTGAACTCTTCCTACTTATACCAGAAATTGCTCCAACAGATTTGAATAATATTACCATTTAGGGAAATAGCCATTGGACAAATTGGGTTTAGTGAGTAACAGCTCTTTTCTTAGAGATAGGTAATCCCTGCAAGAAATGTTAGTCTCAACCTACTCTGATCAGAAAAGAGCCGTTGGACCCAATGCCTTCCTTGAAAACAGCAACCTTTCACGCGCTGAGAACGAAGCATCAGAAGAGGTCCTAACTACCTAAGTTCAATCATCGGTTCGAACTTCCCACAAAATACTAGACTCAACATGATTGACCTAAATTTTTGTTGTAGCTATATAAGAAAAAATATAGTCAAGTGAAATCTTGTTTGATTCGTCTTTTTGCATAGTTTTAGAATATATTTATTTTATAATTTTTATTTCTCTATATTTTAAGATATTAAGTGTTAAAGAAATACGTTAGATCGCGTGTCCAAAAATTTTGAAACATTTCAAATGGGATAGAGGAGTATTTTTTTTTAAAAAAAAATACCCACATGCGGGTATCCAAACCTGCAAATATAATGTGAGTTGAGTAGCATGTATTTAATTTGCTATTCGAACACCGCCTCATTGATAATATCCTATTTGGACTTTTAACGCTGTCCATGGTACATATTTGACCTAAATTTTTGTTGCAATTATATTAGAAAAAAAATATAATCAAGTGGGATGTTGTTAGATTCGTCTTTTCACATAGTTTTAGAATATACTCCCTCCATCCCAGTTATTGTATCGTGCTTGACTTTTTGACACTGTTCATTATTTAGCTTTGACTCAATTTTCTTGCAAGTATATATTTGGAAAAAAAATAGTCGAGTTGGGTCTTGTTAGAATCGTATGATCATGTAGTTTTAAATTATATATTTTACATAATTTTTCATTGTACATATTTTGAGATATTAACGATTTAAAAAATGTATTGGATTGTGTACAGAAGTTAAACAAGACAAGTTAAATAGGACGTGGGGTATATTTTAAAGGGAAGGTTGGGGGTTCAAATCCCACCCCAAACAACCCACCATGGGGTGTTTGGCAAAGCTTGGATGCACACATGAGGAGGGGTTCGGGTGCATGATCTGCAGGTCCAGCCCGGGGTAGGGCTGTTACATTTAGATTGCTATTATACTTCACTTCCTTCTTTTTTTTTTTTTTTTTTTTAAATTACTACATTGTAATTACTGTTTCCAATTAGCTGGCTTTGAATGATTTTATATGATTCATTACAAGGCCAAATAAAAAATGATAAAGTATTAGTGAAAGTAGAGATTACAAACTACAAAACTCATGATGGACTTATCTTCAAATCGTTTTCTAACTTAACAAAATAAGGCTCCAAAATTAGCTAGTTGAGAATAATAATTGTAATGTAGCAACAAAAAAACAAAACTGACGAAGTATTTGCTTTGTGTTTGTTTTAGTAGTATTTTCTTAAAAAAACTAAAAAATAAATAAAAAAATATGGTTGCCGGCAATATAATTGGGTACCCACTGATAGCACCCGAAGGGTGCTATGATTTTAGCCTTCATCTACACCACAAAACATGCATATTGAAGCTCAAATCCTGCCATTTTTATGTAAATATTCGTCTTTTACTTTGTTTTTGTGTTTTGTGTCTATTATATTAGGATATATGATAATTAGCTTAATTATGTAAATATTTTAGCACATTTATTATTGATAAATTATGTGTAAATTATTAAATAATGTTGGATTTATTTCATGAACTAATGAGGCCTTTAATTCATGTATATGCAGGTTAAAAAGGGAACCCAGAAAGTAAGAGTTAAAAAGTTGGATGAAGAAAGAATTCTCAAGACTCAGCACAGCTTTGGCACAAACTGATCGAGAGCGCCAAAAGTGGAGGGATGGCACAAAATCGTGCCAAGTCTAACAGTTACTAAATTTGAGAGATTCGATTTTTATTGACATTGCATTCAAATCTGCTGACGATTTTAAAAGATCAGACGCGACTTTTGACTTTTAACCGGCCCAAAAATCATAAACCTCATCAGAAAAGGAGAAAAACATATCGAGAGATAAGAAAAAGAGAAAATATGCAGGGGAAGAAAGAACGAAGACAAAAGAAGAAGAAGATGCGGCAGGAGAGAAAGAGGGAATCGTTTGAGAATTGGGAAAATCGAAGTGTTTCTTTCTTTCTTCTCCATTCTTGCTGCCATATGGAAGTATGTACATATGTATTTGTATAATTTCTTAATTTCAGCGTAAGTTATCAAAAGGAGAAATCCACCATCACTTTCATATTTCAAAGGTTGAATTGCTACAGGAATTACATATATCATCTTCCAGTGAGTCGATATTTGTGTTTCTGCAACTCCTATATTATGTTAGATGGTCATCTTCTTTATCTGATTTCCTGGAATCTGAATCATTCTTATTAATGAATATATTGTTTGATTCTAACAGTTTATTGGTTTGACATGATAGGATTGTATAATTATGTAGGGATATGAGGCATTTTTGTTTATCACTCAATTTGCAGATTTCATATAATTATCTTAATATAATTCCTATGCAAATCGGGAGAATGTATAGGATAATTTTAGAATTCATTCTAGTACCTCTATTGGGAATTTTTGCAGGATAATATGAATCTGGATTCAAGTGGATTTCGGGAGAAGGCACTTGGACAAGAATCTGTGATGAATGAATGGATGTGCGCAGTCCTTCATATCACAAGATAAAAATGAATCTAATGAAATTGCTCTATCCTCAATTATTTTATTTTTCTGTCTTGTCATAAATGATGTTTTCTTAAAATCCAATCTTAAGTAGAAATCAGGAGATTCCTTAAGATGGATAGATTTGTTTATTTTACAGGTTGGTGATTGCATAATTCTATATTCAACACATAAATCGGGAGATAGTGTTGAATAACTTTTTATGTTTTGAAGTATCCTGGGAAGGAACATAAAACATAGTTCAATCAGCCATCCTATTTGTATTGCATCGGGAGATGAATATGAATTTTTAAAACAATCTTTATAACATCATGCATATTATTTTATTATTAGAATCATCCAAGAATTATATGCTTCCATATAATATTTTTAATCTATCCTTTTCTCTTCATCTCTAATCTTCCATCCTGCTATTTATTTTCTTGATTCATCCTATTATTTCAAAACTTATTCTTCACCAAAACTAAAACAAGCTAATGAGATACACATGTCAAAGGATGAAATAATATCCTACTAGCTCCTTGTGGATCGACCCAGAACTCACATCTGGATTATAAATTTATTTGATGACGACAACCGAATCTTTGATGCGGTATAAAAAAGAGGAATGAGTATAAAACCATCACAAATTACCTCTCATCAAATTGGCGCCGTTGCCGGGGAGTTATGGCAATGTGTATTTTATTATGCTGTGTACATATATTTATATATTTTGTTACCTATTCTAACATTTCTCATCTTGGCAATGCAGGAATCATTAAATCATTACTCACTCCACTATATTACAAACTCAAATAGATTGCAGGCTCAACAGAAGGATGGCAAGGACAAAAAGTATGAGGATGTTAACTTTGTTAACTCTCCTCACATTCAAATAAAATTTGATAACATGGGATGTCCAGAGATCCTAAGTTTTAAAGCATCAAGATGGAGAATAGTATACAAAATTTAGTACAGGACCATAGTGCTTCACTTGATTTTAGCCTATGTATGTAATCTGTTGTCATCAAGCTTGTGGTAAATAAGAAAAATAATCTCAGAAGATGTAGACTTAAGTGGATGTTTAACTAGTGAGAAGTATTATACCACCACGAGAGGTACACATCTCTGCAAGTGAGGTATGATTGAAATTCCGAAAGAATCAAATTCTCTATTTATATTTTAACATGTTGGAGTTTCTGCACTATCCTGCATTGCAAGTGCTCGCCTATAAGATTTCAAAGGATAAAATCCATGCATTTAATAAGTTGGTGGAGGCACTGATGATCACAGCTTCTATTATACATCCACCAAATTGGAGTTATGCTTGGGCAGTGGAAGTGGAAGGATAAGAAGCTGCATTTGATATTTTACTTTCCACTGCAATGTTAGAAATACTTTGTAAATATTGTACATAGTGTAAATATTATGTTGTTTTTGTCTTTTGTAGGTAGTAGATGTACCTGGCAAGTGCATATAATTCTCTCCATAGAAACTCCAACCACATCAACAATGTTCCAGTAGTTTGAATCACCATTCAGGAGTGCGAGTTTGTCCTCTGTCTTCACAATCACAACCAAAACCAAGGGTTCCATTTTATCTTCAATCAATTAAGCACAACAGGTATGTTGACTCTCCCTTGTTGGACGAAATAGGGCATAGATTCATAAGAGAGAGTCCCTTGAGAGTATAGTGTGTTAATGGTAATTTGAGTTATGCTCAACTCGCTGCTAGGATTCGAAGATTCTTATTTTCTTTTGGGAATTTTCTGAAGTCTATTAATTGGTTCGAATTTGTGCATTCCATGAGTCCTGTGTTGCTTGGTTGTGAACCTTGTTGGCTATTATGTTGGATTACAATGTTGTAATGGTTTATCCCTGTTTTAGGTTGCTCATTCTTGCTGTCAATGATTTATAAGAAGGAATTGAAGTTTCTGGATATTGTGTATATACTAAAATAGGAATTTGATGAAGTTGTGACATGAGATTGTGTTGGGTTTGCTATTTCAATGTGAATTCTTCGAAGTGTTAAAAAAATTGGATCCTTAAATAAAGACAACCTTTATTTTGAAAATTAGCAGCCATGGCATTTGTAAATTGACTTTGAAAGGTTGTTAAGCATTTTAAAGTTATCTTTGAATAAGTTTAATTTCCATGGAATTGATTGCATAAACTAGGCCCAATTCTTCTCCCATGTCTATTATCATCAGTATTACCAGATTCATCATGTTTTTAACACTTGGTACTTAAGTTCTCACGCACAGCTCAAACTTAAGTATGAGGATGGTGGGTTTTACAATATCATTGTATTCATGTATTTGATCCATTTTTACTCATTCAGTAGGTTGTGAAAGGGCGGGGCAGAAAACTAAGTACCATTCTATCAATAAAATCTGCTTGGATCCATAACTTGACATCTCTAGGTAGATAGCCAACATAGAAGGAATCAACCTGACAAATCCTTAAAATCTTGACAAGTAACCAGGGTAGATCAAATCTGGAAAGAAATGTCTACTAACTATTTTGTGGGTGATTCAGGAGATAACAATTTGGAGCATGATATGTACTTATGAACTTGTTTAAGCTATTATATATTACAGGCTACTATGACTTTTGTTTTTGTCTTCTGTTTTTGTTTTGTGTTGTTTTTTTTTTTTTTATTTATTTTATTTTGTTTTTCTGTTTTTCTATTTGGGAATATTGTCACTTGGATACATGTAATTATAATTATCTTTGGATTGAGGATAATACAGGATTGCATTCATTATTGATCCTTGGGATTTTTAATCCAATAACAAGTGTTTAAAGCTATCAGGTGACATTGTTCCATTTTTATTTTCTCTTCGTTTCTATTGTACTCTTGGGTTTATAGGAATTCTGTCATCTGAAATAAATAATATTTGAGTTGTTTCAGGATGGCATATGTACTAGGAGAGTCATTACCGGATGATGAACTTCTAAATTGCAACCTGGAACAAGATCTTAATAGCATGGGCAAGACATCAGGTGACTTTGTTCTTTGTTTACTTTTGTCCTGGTAAGGTCACTATAATCTCATTTACACAAATCATGTGCTGGTATGAAAGAGGTTTGATTAGAATCGCATGCCTGAATTATGTGTTCTTAGATATTTCATTACCTTACCATCTTGCTTCTGTATAGTTAGTTTTGTGTCTAGTAATTGTGTGGGAGTATTTGAGTCATAATAGCATATATTTCGGTGTAGATTACGGCTTGTTAAAAATTTTGGGAAAATTTTTGAGAAACTCAACACTTTTTAATCAATTACTTAATAAACAAACTTCCGTCTTCTCAATGACGAACCAAGCCAAGTTTTATGTATCTAAGATGAAAAGTGCTGGAGTTTTTAAACAAGATTATACTTGAGTTTTTGCATAGAAGGTTACATCCAATCTCGGTTAGAAACTGCATCAGGGTTATTATCTAACATAAATGTATGCAATAATTTATATCTCCTTATTGAGTTGATTATATAAAGCCAACTGCCTCCAAAAAAAAAAAAAATTGATGCAAAAAAAAATGAGGCAGGAAAGAAAAAAAAACAAAGAAAGAAAAAGAAAAAGAAAAGAAGAAAAAAAAAGAATTTGGCTATGATGATTGGCATGTTGTTCCTCTGGCACAAGTAGCTTCTCGAATTCAACCGTCTACAACTCAGCAAAACTGTCATGAACAAAAGAGTTGAAGCCTCGTCCATTATAAGGATAGTGGGGTTCCTCTCATTTGTGAAACCGAATCATCAATCACTCAATAAAGAGAAAAGGAATTCAAAGCATACCTAATTATTACCTTGATAGATGCTTTGATGCTTGTTTCTCGCCTATGGATTTTATGTGATTCATTATGTGGAATTCAAGTCATCGAGTTTATAAAATTCCAGCCATTTTTCCATTTATGTAGCATAAAATTGCTTGTTTCTATATTGCAAAGACATTCATTCGTTGTTTCATTTCATACATGATTTTAAGTGTCTCGTTTATATCTTATGAGTTGCTCAAGGGACGAGCAACATTTTAAGTATGAGGATGTTGATAGCACCCGAAGGGTGCTATGATTTTAGTCTTCATCTACACCACAAAACATGCATATTGAAGCTCAAATCCTGCCATTTTTATGTAAATATTCGTCTTTTACTTTGTTTTTGTGTTTTGTGTCTATTATATTAGGATATATGATAATTAGCTTAATTATGTAAATATTTTAGCACATTTATTATTGATAAATTATGTGTAAATTATTAAATAATGTTGGATTTATTTCATGAACTAATGAGGCCTTTAATTCATGTATATGCAGGTTAAAAAGGGAACCCAGAAAGTAAGAGTTAAAAAGTTGGATGAAGAAAGAATTCTCAAGACTCAGCACAGCTTTGGCACAAACTGATCGAGAGCGCCAAAAGTGGAGGGATGGCACAAAATCGTGCCAAGTCTAACAGTTACTAAATTTGAGAGATTCGATTTTTATTGACATTGCATTCAAATCTGCTGACGATTTTAAAAGATCAGACGCGACTTTTGACTTTTAACCGGCCCAAAAATCATAAACCTCATCAGAAAAGGAGAAAAACATATCGAGAGATAAGAAAAAGAGAAAATACGCAGGGGAAGAAAGAACGAAGACAAAAGAAGAAGAAGATGCGGCAGGAGAGAAAGAGGGAATCGTTTGAGAATTGGGAAAATCGAAGTGTTTCTTTCTTTCTTCTCCATTCTTGCTGCCATATGGAAGTATGTACATATGTATTTGTATAATTTCTTAATTTCAGCGTAAGTTATCAAAAGGAGAAATCCACCATCACTTTCATATTTCAAAGGTTGAATTGCTACAGGAATTACATATATCATCTTCCAGTGAGTCGATATTTGTGTTTCTGCAACTCCTATATTATGTTAGATGGTCATCTTCTTTATCTGATTTCCTGGAATCTGAATCATTCTTATTAATGAATATATTGTTTGATTCTAACAGTTTATTGGTTTGACATGATAGGATTGTATAATTATGTAGGGATATGAGGCATTTTTGTTTATCACTCAATTTGCAGATTTCATATAATTATCTTAATATAATTCCTATGCAAATCGGGAGAATGTATAGGATAATTTTAGAATTCATTCTAGTACCTCTATTGGGAATTTTTGCAGGATAATATGAATCTGGATTCAAGTGGATTTCGGGAGAAGGCACTTGGACAAGAATCTGTGATGAATGAATGGATGTGCGCAGTCCTTCATATCACAAGATAAAAATGAATCTAATGAAATTGCTCTATCCTCAATTATTTTATTTTTCTGTCTTGTCATAAATGATGTTTTCTTAAAATCCAATCTTAAGTAGAAATCAGGAGATTCCTTAAGATGGATAGATTTGTTTATTTTACAGGTTGGTGATTGCATAATTCTATATTCAACACATAAATCGGGAGATAGTGTTGAATAACTTTTTATGTTTTGAAGTATCCTGGGAAGGAACATAAAACATAGTTCAATCAGCCATCCTATTTGTATTGCATCGGGAGATGAATATGAATTTTTAAAACAATCTTTATAACATCATGCATATTATTTTATTATTAGAATCATCCAAGAATTATATGCTTCCATATAATATTTTTAATCTATCCTTTTCTCTTCATCTCTAATCTTCCATCCTGCTATTTATTTTCTTGATTCATCCTATTATTTCAAAACTTATTGTAATACCCGAGAATTTTGCAACATAAAATAAATAAATAAAATAAATAAATAAATATAATAAACATGATAAATGGATAAAGAATCATAAAAGATGAGAAATGGAATTTAAATTTAAAAGGAATCAAAATTCCGAGAACCCGGGAAGCCAAAGACAATTTAATCAAATAAATGGTTACACGGGGACCCGACATCGATGGACTCAATAACTCGAGTCCAAATGTAAATTTAGGTCCGAATAAAATTAGGATAGGAAATCGGAGCCCGAATATACCCCGGGAATCGGAATTCGGGAGCATAGAGGGATAGAAACCCGAAAGAGAGGCGGAAAAGCACGACGGATCGCACGACCCGCCCGGACCGAAGTCCAGGCGAGAGTCGCGCGGTGGCCGCGCGGTGAAGAGGGAAGACCGCGCCACGACCGCGCCACTTGACAGATTCGCCCGTTGCGTGAATCTCTCGCCCGAACGCGGATTTTTCGACTTTCGGTTGAACGTCTCTCGACCCAAGACCTTTAGGTCAGATGTTGGACGCCCTAGGGCTTGGGAAATCTATAAATAAAGCCCTTGGGAGCCCCAAACAAGTTTACAAAACCCTACCACATTCTATACGTTCGAAACCCTAAATCCGGAGTCGTCGGAGGCACGAAACCAAGACGAACGCTGTTGGACGAGTTTCTCTACAGATCTCCATAGTCGTGGTAAGTCTCGATCCAATCTTTATTCAATAAACGATTCGAAAACGAATCCTAATCATCTCCTTTTTCTTTCTACACCCCGTATTGGATCTAGATCGTAGAACCCGACGAACGGAGAGGAGAAACGGTGGACTGGAAGCCACGCCTCCGAATCGAAGATCCCGGACGCTCAACAATCTGTAAGTTAACGCTTACTTTGGTTTTGGGTTGTTAAAAGATTCGAACATATAGATGTAATGGAACCCTATCTAAAATCTGTCTACACCGGCGCAGTGTTTTTGTTGAATTTATTCGAACCCCTTAAAGCGTTCAAACGAGAAAACTTAAAACACGAAAAACATTCCTAAGACACTGATCTAGCTCCTGTAAAAATTTCATAATTTTTCATCGTGTTTTGATATCCGAAACTGAACGTAAACGAGCCTGCTTTAGATTTAGATCTTGAAACGATGAAAGATTCTTTATTCGAACTTGATGGTGATTTCTACCTTAGATCTAGACCGATCTAGGCTTGGCGTTGAACATAAGAGTTGTAGATCTATATGTTAAGAACACCTCCGTAAAATTTCAGAAATTTTCGTGATGATTTGATATACGAAATCCACCCCAAACCGAACTGCTGAAACTTAGATCTTGAAGTTCTTGACAGAACATAGATTCGAACTTGTTGACGTTTTTGACTAGGGTTCTAGGCCGAATTAGATCTTTAGCCGAACATGAAAGTTGTAGATAATTGTCTTAAGATGATCTCTGTAAAATTTCATTAAATTTGGAGTTGAATTGCTATGGTAGAATTCGAAATCTTTAAACTGAGTTATATGAAATTCGGACAGAACAGTACTTCTGTGAAAATTAGTGTTTTCGACCTGTTTAGGTATCTCGGATTGAAAAAGTTAAAACACGAAAGTTGTAGATCTCGACGTTTTGGAGTCAGTCCTGAAGTTTTGGAATTTTTGAAATTAAATCTGATTTTTTTACGAATTTTAGAGTAAACTGTGATTTACCGAACGAAATTTTGAAATCTTGTTGAAACGGTGGAATTAGCCTTTGAGGTTGAAACGGATAAAAATACTTTGACATACGATACACGAAACGAGAAGATTAAAATATTGCGGGTTATGACTAAGCTAGATACTGTCAATGTTCTCTGCGGCTTGGGACATAAGAGCCCAAGTGTATGTCTAGGTTGACGTAAGAGCCCTAGCGAAACAGTGATCGTATGTCTAGCGGACGGATTAACTCTAACTAAAAGATCTGGATCGACCATGATACCTGTGGACATAAGAGCCCAGGCGTAAGGCTGGCGGACATAAGAGCCCTAGCGGTGATGATCTGTAAGAGATATGAAACGAGGAGTTGCGAGAATTCCAAATTAAATCTGTATTAAATTGTGTTGTTAAATTTATGGCCACTTATTTAGTTGCGTTGCAAGCTATATGATGATCTTATGAATCCATACTTCTAAATTATGCGGTTACATGGATTATTTAAATTATGCACATGTTTTCATTAAATTTAAACAAAGGCTTTGAAACCTCATAATCTTGTATGTGTTAACTTACTCAGCACGTAGTGCTGACCAAAACCATATTTTCTTTTTCTTGTTCTTTCAGAGTTGAGAATTATGCATCGTCATATGCATACACGGGGAGTTTGGGATGATATATTATTTTGAATTTTTGTATTAGACTAGATCTTGCATGAACGGGCCTGTTTAACCCGTATTCTGGCCGTGTTGGCTATATTTAAATTCCGCTGCATTATACTTATGTAAATATTATTTTCCGCTGCAACTTTGATGTATTATTTTAAAATTATATATGAATGGGCTGTTTGAATATTTTAAATTCTGAAAAACCATAGCCTTGCATCTCTTTCGTAAGCTCGGAGAAACCGTGTCTTGCTAGGGAGGTGTGGCGGTGACATCCCGACCTGGGTGACCAAAAACCGGGGTGTTACAGAGTGGTATCAGAGCCCGGCTATTTTTAAACTATTATTTTTAAACCATTATTATTTTTAAACTATTATTAATATTTTGACTATTATTTTAAATTTTAAAGTATTATTTCCATGGAGAAATTTTTATTCTAAACCCCATGGGAAAAATATATATATAGTGCATAAATTATTTTTTTGGGGGGAAATCATCACTCGCATTTGCATATTGCATCTCTTTTAGAGAACTTAGAATCTTTGCGAATTTTAACTTAGAATCTTTGCGAATTTGAACTTAGAATCTTGGCGAAGTTTAACCTAGATCTCTTGCTACACCTAGAGAACTTAGAGGCTTGACATCGAATTAGAAACGCTCACTAGAGACTGATCTTGCCGTAGTTCTAGATTTCATTCATCTATGCGTTCGCCTAATCATAACAATCCTCGGCCTTGGCCATTCCTATCCTTGTACGAATTAGAAAATTTCCTTATTTGAAACAATAAAAATCAAGTCTTTATTAAAACACTCTCTATTCCAAAAATTTTGTTGCATTCCCAAACAACAATTCCATTTCAAACGCACGGCTCATTTAAACCTTGACCCGAACCTTCTTGAGAATAACGTATAGGCAGTTATGGGGACATAACTGAAGTCCTAAGGGGGAGAGGATGTGATACCCCGTAATAATTTATTTTTGGAGTTCCACTCGATATCATGTATCCTAGATCATAAATAAACAAATTCAACTTGTTTTGAACTACGTTATGGCTTGATCCCTTCACCGGGTACGTAGGCAGCTTAGAAGTCTTAATTCTAAGTTCAGTCACAAAATAATAAAACAAACAAAAGACTTTAGCACGAGAAAAGCCGAAACACAACTTCGAGGACGAAGTTGATTCTTAAGGAGGGTAGACTGTAATACCCGAGAATTTTGCAACATAAAATAAATAAATAAAATAAATAAATAAATATAATAAACATGATAAATGGATAAAGAATCATAAAAGATGAGAAATGGAATTTAAATTTAAAAGGAATCAAAATTCCGAGAACCCGGGAAGCCAAAGACAATTTAATCAAATAAATGGTTACACGGGGACCCGACATCGATGGACTCAATAACTCGAGTCCAAATGTAAATTTAGGTCCGAATAAAATTAGGATAGGAAATCGGAGCCCGAATATACCCCGGGAATCGGAATTCGGGAGCATAGAGGGATAGAAACCCGAAAGAGAGGCGGAAAAGCACGACGGATCGCACGACCCGCCCGGACCGAAGTCCAGGCGAGAGTCGCGCGGTGGCCGCGCGGTGAAGAGGGAAGACCGCGCCACGACCGCGCCACTTGACAGATTCGCCCGTTGCGTGAATCTCTCGCCCGAACGCGGATTTTTCGACTTTCGGTTGAACGTCTCTCGACCCAAGACCTTTAGGTCAGATGTTGGACGCCCTAGGGCTTGGGAAATCTATAAATAAAGCCCTTGAGAGCCCCAAACAAGTTTACAAAACCCTACCACATTCTATACGTTCGAAACCCTAAATCCGGAGTCGTCGGAGGCACGAAACCAAGACGAACGCTGTTGGACGAGTTTCTCTACAGATCTCCATAGTCGTGGTAAGTCTCGATCCAATCTTTATTCAATAAACGATTCGAAAACGAATCCTAATCATCTCCTTTTTCTTTCTACACCCCGTATTGGATCTAGATCGTAGAACCCGACGAACGGAGAGGAGAAACGGTGGACTGGAAGCCACGCCTCCGAATCGAAGATCCCGGACGCTCAACAATCTGTAAGTTAACGCTTACTTTGGTTTTGGGTTGTTAAAAGATTCGAACATATAGATGTAATGGAACCCTATCTAAAATCTGTCTACACCGGCGCAGTGTTTTTGTTGAATTTATTCGAACCCCTTAAAGCGTTCAAACGAGAAAACTTAAAACACGAAAAACATTCCTAAGACACTGATCTAGCTCCTGTAAAAATTTCATAATTTTTCATCGTGTTTTGATATCCGAAACTGAACGTAAACGAGCCTGCTTTAGATTTAGATCTTGAAACGATGAAAGATTCTTTATTCGAACTTGATGGTGATTTCTACCTTAGATCTAGACCGATCTAGGCTTGGCGTTGAACATAAGAGTTGTAGATCTATATGTTAAGAACACCTCCGTAAAATTTCAGAAATTTTCGTGATGATTTGATATACGAAATCCACCCCAAACCGAACTGCTGAAACTTAGATCTTGAAGTTCTTGACAGAACATAGATTCGAACTTGTTGACGTTTTTGACTAGGGTTCTAGGCCGAATTAGATCTTTAGCCGAACATGAAAGTTGTAGATAATTGTCTTAAGATGATCTCTGTAAAATTTCATTAAATTTGGAGTTGAATTGCTATGGTAGAATTCGAAATCTTTAAACTGAGTTATATGAAATTCGGACAGAACAGTACTTCTGTGAAAATTAGTGTTTTCGACCTGTTTAGGTATCTCGGATTGAAAAAGTTAAAACACGAAAGTTGTAGATCTCGACGTTTTGGAGTCAGTCCTGAAGTTTTGGAATTTTTGAAATTAAATCTGATTTTTTTACGAATTTTAGAGTAAACTGTGATTTACCGAACGAAATTTTGAAATCTTGTTGAAACGGTGGAATTAGCCTTTGAGGTTGAAACGGATAAAAATACTTTGACATACGATACACGAAACGAGAAGATTAAAATATTGCGGGTTATGACTAAGCTAGATACTGTCAATGTTCTCTGCGGCTTGGGACATAAGAGCCCAAGTGTATGTCTAGGTTGACGTAAGAGCCCTAGCGAAACAGTGATCGTATGTCTAGCGGACGGATTAACTCTAACTAAAAGATCTGGATCGACCATGATACCTGTGGACATAAGAGCCCAGGCGTAAGGCTGGCGGACATAAGAGCCCTAGCGGTGATGATCTGTAAGAGATATGAAACGAGGAGTTGCGAGAATTCCAAATTAAATCTGTATTAAATTGTGTTGTTAAATTTATGGCCACTTATTTAGTTGCGTTGCAAGCTATATGATGATCTTATGAATCCATACTTCTAAATTATGCGGTTACATGGATTATTTAAATTATGCACATGTTTTCATTAAATTTAAACAAAGGCTTTGAAACCTCATAATCTTGTATGTGTTAACTTACTCAGCACGTAGTGCTGACCAAAACCATATTTTCTTTTTCTTGTTCTTTCAGAGTTGAGAATTATGCATCGTCATATGCATACACGGGGAGTTTGGGATGATATATTATTTTGAATTTTTGTATTAGACTAGATCTTGCATGAACGGGCCTGTTTAACCCGTATTCTGGCCGTGTTGGCTATATTTAAATTCCGCTACATTATACTTATGTAAATATTATTTTCCGCTGCAACTTTGATGTATTATTTTAAAATTATATATGAATGGGCTGTTTGAATATTTTAAATTCTGAAAAACCATAGCCTTGCATCTCTTTCGTAAGCTCGGAGAAACCGTGTCTTGCTAGGGAGGTGTGGCGGTGACATCCCGACCTGGGTGACCAAAAACCGGGGTGTTACACTTATTCTTCACCAAAACTAAAACAAGCTAATGAGATACACATGTCAAAGGATGAAATAATATCCTACTAGCTCCTTGTGGATCGACCCAGAACTCACATCTGGATTATAAATTTATTTGATGACGACAACCGAATCTTTGATGCGGTATAAAAAAGAGGAATGAGTATAAAACCATCACAAATTACCTCTCATCACCCACCTATATGCGTATTGCGTGAATATAATATTTTATGTAATCCGAACTCGAACTATTAGGGATGGCAAAAAAAATCGAACCCGATGATGAAAATCGAAAACCGAATTTTCGGTATGGTTTTGGAAAAATGATTATTAGGGATGGGCCGAGGATCGGGATTGTTTTGGGAATTTTTTCGGGGAAGGGGATGGGGACGGGGGAAGTAGTCCGGCCCCCATCCATCCCCGAAATATATATTATATTATATTTTATATTTTAAACTCCTTCCGTTTCTTTTTATTTGCAACATGTTGAAAAATGCTACTGTGCACACATACTTTGACTTAAAGTTTTATCATAGTTGTACAAGTTAAAACATAGGCGAGTGATATCTTGTTAGATTCGTCTTATCGTGTAGATTTTAAATTTCAAACTTTTAGAATTTTTACTTGTACCAAATTTGAGTTATTAATAATTTAAAATATGCATTGGACTGCGTGCACTGTGGATCCGTAACAATTTTTTAAAACCGGAGGGAGTATATTACTATATTTTTAAATTTTACCCCTATTTTTTTTTTACCAAAGCCCATTAGCCTATTAATTTCAAACAAGAAAACGTAGTACTCATTTGACATTTCGCTTCCCTCCACTTTCGGAATCCACTTTTGAATCTTCAAAAACAACAAGTGGTTGCTCTAATGACTGGTGCGCTTTTGAATTTCCCATCTTTTACAACAGTTGTTTTAGTGCTCTATACAAGTAAACATTAGTTTTTTAGGCTTATTTTTTATTAGAACATTAAAATGTTTACAATATATGAGCAACATGTATTGACTTGAACATGAGAAATATATTGTAATTAATGGCAAGTGTTATTGTGAATTATGATTTATTGTTAAAGAAATTGTGCGTGGATTTTAATATTATGATTCATAACCTTAAAGTTGACTTGTAAAATGAATCCCCGATAAGTCGCCGTTGGGGATCCGGGAAATTACGGTACCCATCTGATTCCCAATAAAGTCCCCGATGGGGATCGGGCCGGTTTTGGGGATAAAAATACTAATGGTTTTGGAGATGTGGATGCTATTTCCCGTCCTGAAACCGGTCCATTGTCATTCCTACGAACTACCGGCACTACCCACCCCGATGCGCCTTTACATGAGTTTCATACTTGTCTATCTATATTATTCCAACGGAATTGAACAAATTTCTCTCAAATATTAATGTATGCATGGTACATTCCTTAATTTTTTTTGGTAAATATTGACACCTATGTGTCGGTGTGTGGGAGTGCAAGTCACACAAATTACAAAGGTGGATAAAAGGGAGGGATGGGTGGCCAGATGGGAATTGAACCCCAACCTTTGGTTGGAAGGCATGGGTGATGACCACTTAGGTGAAGTCTCATTCCAATGTTACATTCCTTATTTACTTGCATGTGCTTTCAACTATTTTCAATAGGCCGCACATTTAATTTATAATTATTTAGACATAAAATCCACATTTAACAAGTGATTATATTTATTCATCCACAAAATTTTATAACCACAACACAATATATAACCACATGTAATTACATGCACTCCTTCAGACTTCAGTTTCACTGCAACACACCAATACCTAACATGTGTCTAAAATTCTAAACGAATAGTAACACATGCAGTATTAATTCTACACCAAATTTGGAAAGGACTAAGAGAAAAACAGTAGAAAAATTCAATCACAGAGACAAATCTCATGGTCCGAATGAAATGTAGGCAAGATGAGAAATAGAGAGAAATTAGGACAACTGACTACACTCCTGATGAGACTATCTAATTTCAGGCAATATATTGGTCACTGTTATCCGACTGTACGTCTTCACATCTGTTTCCTCACCTTTTCATAGCACCCTACAATACATATATATATACCTGCACAACTATTTGTAATAATGCACTAAATCTCTTAACCAAATTGAAGGAAGAAGCAAGCAACCTCACACATACAGCCAACCAGATCACTTAGGGTTTTTTCCAGAAATTAAAGCTGTCCGATCATTTTCTTGATTACAATATGTATCATTTAGCAGCTAAAAACAACTACGTTGAGACGGGCACTGAGAATAATGTTGGTTCGACGAAGGCCAACGATCCCTATCCGTTGTGTCCCAAGCCTCGTCGCGCTGGATCCACGTTACCTTGGGACCTCCTAGGTCATCCCAATCATTGCAATAATTACCAGTAAGATATACTCCTACGTTCTTTTATTAATCACCATATATAATAAGGGTATATATATGAGATAGATTATTTTTTTCATTTGCCCTCAAAATATGTTGGTAATCGTTTTCTTATTCTTTTTTGAAGGAAAACGTGCAGCCAAATGAATTTGGAAGGAAGAAATGGGAATCTCAACACAATTGATGATAAGGTGCGTGCGTGGGGTTTTCTTTTTCATTACGAAGAATTAAGTGAAGGTTGTTTATGTTTATTATTATACAAAAGGTCAGGTGCATTAATTAGGGATTTGGTTTGGGAAAGTGCTGAAGTGCTAAAATAGTATTTTGTATGTGCTAAGTATTTTTATACAATCTAAAGTCCAAACACTGTTAAATATCCACCACATACCTCATTAACACCGAACACACACCACCACCTACTGAATGTTTTTTTTCTCTTTGTGAAAATTAATAATGTAATAGTAATAATAAGTAGTGGTGATCTGATGAATGACGAGGAGTGTGAACATGCAGAGGATGGATGGCGGTGCAGATCAATGCTTATCCTGGTATGGATCTCCTCCAAGAAGAACCAATAACCCATTAGTTCACGATACTCAATTCCTTCGAATCCATGGCGGCCATATGGAGGCCTTCTCCCGGGCCCCACACACCCAGACATGATCTATATAGACTGGATTATTGGTCTTTTTTGTACATATACGGTAATTAACTCAAGGAATTGAATTTATGGGCTAAGTACTGATTATTAGGGATTGGATAGTTACACAATGGAATTAGTACTATGAATTAGTGATGTGAACTACGTATGTATGTATTCACATATAGCCTAAGGATTTTATTTGACAATTTTTGGCACAAAAGAAACCCCTTTTGAGGTTTATTCGTTCGTTCATGTACTAGTGAGTTTCTTGGTTTTAAAAATGTAAGAAAGTGGGCATGTCTGATCAAATACACTTGTTAATGGAGTACAATTTCTATCATAAATTGCAAATCTCCAAGAGTGATTGATATTGAGAAATGTGTTTTGTAGTTGAGATATGTTAATTACTTAATCAGTTGTTAGGATCAATTTAATTAGTTCTCTCCCCAAAATTTATTTGGAAACCAATTTATTTTCAAAGAAATTATTATCGATCTTGTTCACTTTGAATGATTAATCTTGGTAAATTATTTTATCAAAGTTAATCACGAGAGCTATTGTTTAATGAATAAATTCATAGGATAATAATCACTTTGAACTAGGAGTGATTAATTTAATCCCATTGGCTGAGAGGACTATTTTCTACACTATGGGCATGTTCACTTTAAATTATGGGATTAGTTAATTCAATCTCATGTGTGGGATAAATATATCCCACACAGTTAAATGGGATTTATCCCAATGAATTAGCCTAGATAAAATATTTTATCGAGGTTGATTAAGGGTTCTTATCATTCAATGTGATCATGTTTCCAGCTTTGATAGAATAATTTATCAAAGCTAATCACTCAAAATAAACATACTTTGTGGATTGTTTAATTTCTTATGACCTAAATGTTATAACGGATGAACCCAAGAGGTGTGGTAAATTAAAGCATTTAGTGGGTTTCTTCACCCTTAACAAATCATAAGAGGATCTAATTAATCCTGACTTTGGATGAGCAGCCTTAAAACTCTGGATCAATTGTTCCACCATTTGAGCTACCTATAAGCCTACAAAGTGACTTGTACTGTTGTTGACAATGAATATCTATGAGTTCAAAACCCTTGATCCAAAAAAAAAAAAAAAAAAAAAAAATACTAACAGATACAAGAAGTATAGCACACAAATTTGAAAGTATTTGCAAGAGTATTGAGCGAAAAAAAAAAAAAAACCTTCAAGACGGAAATGGTAGGCAATATTCAAGAGTATTTGAATGAGTTTATATATAATCTGGTCGAAACATCAAATTAAAAAGTCGAAATGTGCTCATTTGATTATATATGTAGTAGAATAATTGGACTGTTTAAACAAATGAAAGTAGCAGCCATACTTTTGACAAATTTAACCATACAAATTGTTATGGTGTTCAAAATTTGTTATCAATCAGCAAATAATCAAGCGGACTTATTTGCATACTATGAGACCTTGTTCATTCGATCTAATTAAGAATGCGATTGATAATATATAATATTATACTAAGAAATATTTTGAAAAGAATACAATAACATTTATAAATTTGAAGAACTTCTTTGTACATTGCATGTATAGAATTGGCATGGACTTTCAAATACAATACGTTCACTTCGTCACATATAATTATGAATTATGATTAATCTTTTTAATAATAAAAAATGGCTCTACTTTCATTATTGAATTGTTTGAATTATATTCTTATACAATTTCATTGTTATTAATATGGCTAAATTTAAATCATATTTATCATGTAAATAATCAATTCAATTTTTTTTTTTATTTTTTTTAATTATGAATCCATCCAAATACAAACTAATAAATTTTTTACATAAGTAGAATTTTTTTATTGCCAATTTCATTACAAATTGAAGCTAATATAAACTATTATATCAATAATAAATTAATAAATATTTAAACACAATAAAAACAATTTAATTAATTATTTATATAAGTATTAAGTGGTAATAAAAAATATTTTTATATATTATATAGGTAATTTTAAAATAATAATCAAGATATATTTGATCTAAATAAATACTCCCTCCGTTTTTTTTAGTGTTACGTTTTAACTTTTTTTACTGTTCATTGTAACACATTGACTTCTATTTTTGTTATAGTTATAGAAAAATATAGCCAAGTGAGATCTTGTTGGATTCGTCTGATATTGTAGTTTTTAAATATAAATTTTTTAGAATTTTTACTTGTACCGAATCTGAGTTATTAATCGTTAAAATTGTACATTGCCATACTGCAAATGAGAAGTGTAAGATTTAAAGAAAATAGAAAAAGTACTAAGGATTTATGAAATATATTTAGATATTAAAAAAAAAATAGTGCGAGAATACATTTACAAATTAAAAGAAGTGGGAGAATGTGTAGAATATGTTTAAAGAATCAAATGAAGTGAGAAAATGTGTAGAATATTTTTTAAAATTAAAAGGACGGGAAAATGTATTTTGTTCTTTAGGAGTAGTTAAGATTGTAGACGGTATATAGAAAATTTTACTTTCTTTTATACAAAATTTGTTTTGCTTTTCTATGTTTACATATTGCATATAAATTACTCAAATACTTTGGTATTAATTCGCATTATGGTATTAAAGTACATATTTTCCATCCAACATTCAAATTAAACCAAAAAAATGTCAGAAATTTTTAGGTAAGAATTTTACAGAAATATTTTACATATTTACAGAATTTTACAGAAATATGAAAACAAATAAGATAGATCAAAATTAAAATAAAAAATTTAAAATCAAAACAGAATAATATTTGAATATACAACTAATTAACATTATTTAGAAATCCTATTTGTGAAGAAAGTGTTTAACAATCCTGTAAATGACCAGCACCAAGCAAAAATGTAAACATGAAGAAATTCAAACCAAAGGCCACATATTCATCCGTGTCTAGAAACTTCCACCCATATTTATTTTCTATAAATAATATGTTCTCTTAATTCTTCAATAATAATCTTACCATGTTTATTTGTCTCATCATCCCAACATCAATCAACAAAAACAAAAACAAAATATCCGAGTTGGAATAATATATCCAGCATAAGCTGCTTGGTCTTTCCGCACTGTTTCTCAAAAAAAAAAAAAGAAAGAAAAAAAGAAAAAAAGAAAAAAAACATTCAAAAGTCGGGATCAAGTGGGGATGGGAATAGAAGTTTGAAAATTTTCATGTGAAAGAATTCATTATAGGAGCTAGGTGCGCCATCTCAACAAGTAAATACACTTTGTCATCACCAACTGTGACAATGTGACAGTGGTTTCAGCTTCGCAGAGGACGCCAAGGCATGTGAGTAGCAGCTATTCATCCATCCAGTGTTATATTGTTGATGTGTGCCAACACATTCTGATTAGATTCCAGTATTGGCTGTGGAGATTGAATATGAGGCATTATCCATTTAATCCAATCATTTTTTCGCCTCACTTTATCACCCTACAGTTAAATAGAAACATAAGTAAACATATATACAAATTATAACAAATGAAGTAATAGTAAAGAAATTCAGATAGAAATTATGGCAAAGATAAGAGATACTGAGATACACATAATTGGACATAATATATATATATATATATATATATATATATAATCTTACAAATTTTGGCTTTATCCTGAAACACAATTATGAACACCTACCTCGTAAAAAACAATAATATAATAAGACAAAAGAATAGAAAAAACTAATTCAGAATCATGTCACCTGCACTTCCACAACATTTGAAGCTTGAATAGCATCCAGTATAATTTGGATATTATCTGTCAGCTGCAAGACCTAAAGAAAGATAGAAGCTTCATAGTGATGCTACTAAGAATTTTGCTACAGCTACAAGAGAGAGCATTTCAATGATAAATATATGAAAATTTATAATAATCAACTATATAACAAAACAAATCCTTTAAAATAAACATAGTTGATACTCGTATCATAAAGCCTATTCAGAAACCAATATTAATTATTAACATCCTTGTGACTTGTGAGTGTGTTTACACATCAATCGGCCTTATTTGCAACTTGGCTTGTATTACCACCAAGACCATAGTCTCACCTTCATAGGATTGAAGCCATTTTACTTAGGTATCCATTGATTAAACTGAATTCAATTGCGAAACATTAATAAAAAAGAAACGCACATAAACCATTACATTCTCAAAGAATTTATTTTCAGATGGAATTTCTCACGGGATGGAACTGATATTATCAATTACTTATCTAGAGTTTATACTTTATCGTGGATGAAACACTTAATAAATAAATTCAGGCTTGGTTTCGGAATTTTATGAGTTTAGTGTTTCCAGTTAGTCATAGAGATTAACTTTTAAATAAATAAAACTTTGAGACAGCTCTAGGAGCAGTAGTTTGGAATTAGAGTTTAGAGGATAGCAGCTCCCCTCTCTAGTTTTTTTTTTTTGGGTACTTTTAGCTTTTGAGTTCTCAATATTTTAACACCAAACCATAATTCTAAGTGCTAAAATTTTCCCAAGCATAGCCCAAGATAAATATGTTGCTATCAAAGTGTCTTAGTAAAAAACATCCAAGTTATTAATTTAAGGCCGTAGTCAAAAGATTACACATTTAATCCTCTCCATTGTTCGTTTGCCCCTTCCTTTGTTGTCACTATACCATCAAGGAATTCCAGCTCATGGAAGAAAAGTAGCCCCTCCCAGTTCTTTCTTTTCAACCTTTGGCATGATCATAAACCCAAAATTTTGCTAAAAGGACTGGTTATTTCCAAAGGTGGAGGAAGTTCCTAGCAAACATTTTCCACACCAAAATTCACCCAATCTTGTTTTCATGATTTTATAACACATCACAAGCAATCCCAGATTTCTAGCCTCATGCCACGCCCATTGGCGTGCAATGAGAGTTCTGGCCATCCCAGAATCCCCGAATGATTCACCACAAGCAGATGGCCTGACTGCTGGATGGAGTGTAAATCAGAATATGTGGGGCTAGAGCATCCTATTTTCCATTTATATAATCGATGCATTTAATTTTCATATAACCCTTACTCATATCGCTCCAGTGGAAGTCAATTACAACGTCCTTAAATTTCTGTTGTGCTTAGTTATAATATAATTATAACGTTCAAGCTTCTTTTTGGGGCAACACCTTTTATATTCTGGATTTCACATAGCATCTGGCCAGACAGTCTGTAGTCTGTACTTCAGACAATGTGCTCTAAGGCATTGTACTAGTCACTAACTATGTGAGTTGCATCTATTGTTATTACATAGTTCATGGCATCTTGTTAACCAGAGCATCTTGCATACATATGATGATATGTGAGTTAAGCCATGTGTTGTGAGGCTTGAGTGTTTGTTTGTTATTTTATTTAAGTTTGTGTTCGAGGTCAACGAACCCCTTTTCCTTAAAGTCTTGTAATACTGAACTTGAAATCCTTACATGTAGAGACTTGACCAAGTGTTTGTCCAGAGAATTTAATAGGGCACAATAAGTTCTTTAAATGGCATGATGGTAACAGTTCTTCAAAACAGTGTTTCCCTATCTTTAAGGCCATAATGATACTTTGTAAGCAAGTGCATCTGCTGGGGTCAAAACTCAAACTATATCAAATTTGATCAATTGTAGACTAGAATCTCTAACTTTAAGTTAAACCGTGTTTCTATGAATATCACTCAGAATGTTCCATCTACCAAAGATGAAAGATCACTTGGCACTCAGCCACTCAGTAATCTATCTATATTTTGTTGCTGCTTCCAGGTTTCTTCAAATTCTACTAGTTCTTCAAGGATATGCCTGTACAGTCAATGACAGAGATAATCTGCACATTGGTTTTGTTACTTACAGTCAATTATCCAAGTTAACCCCAAAGATCAAGCTTATCTCACCTCATTCATTTTAAGGGGGTTCACTATAATTTTTCTAGAACATTAGTTCCTAGTATTTGATTTTGAAAATTTTGTAGACATCTAGATTTTCCTGGCATTAGCATTCTATTTTTATTGTGTTAATTAAATATATATAATTTCCTCAATATAACTAGCCGTACATTTCTTCACTTGATAAAACAGACAGTTTCTTAATTCTACTTTATTCAACTCACTACACAATCGTTTCATTTCTAATATTATAGTATTCCAAGTGAAGCAAATTAACATGAAAATCAAACACTTAACTCAAACTACCGCATATTAAAAAAAAAGGAAAACATGAAAGTCCTAAAAGCAATGAATGACCCAGTTATAGATTCAGCCAGCTTACTTTCTTGAAGTTTGCTATTAAACTAATAGAAACCCATCCCTCGCTGTCCATGTTCTGGCGCAAGTATGTGTCTTTTACCAAGTTTTCGTTACTGCGAGGCATAAAATGTAAGTCCCATCAACAAACAGTCTATATCCCTAAAGGTTGTAGCTTAAATAAAAGATTCCATAAAAACTACAGTACCTAAAGTAGTAATCGATTTGGTTCACTATCTTGGAAGCCAAGCTGGGATCAGGGATGGGAAGATACACTGGTGAAATTGAAACCATAGGCATGGGTCTCACCGATTCTGGAAGTGGAGCAGGAACATAATATACAGGTGTGGGCATGTCTGCAAGATGCATCAAACCATCAGCAAAAAGCTACAAGCATAATTATGAAAGCATTAATCTAATTCAGTGACCTGTGTAAACCATTGGAGGAAAGGGTAGTACAACAGAAGTTGGAGGAATAAAAGGTGCGTTCGGAGCTGGTCCACGTAAGAAGGGCCTAGAACCAACCCCCCTCTGATGGGGTGACTGGCCGTCTCTGCCACCAAAATTTCTATGAGAATTACCCCAATCCTGCTTTCCACGCTCTTGATCACGCCTTCCACCATTGCTGTGCTGGTAAGAACCATCCCCTCGAGGAAATGTCCCACTCCTTCTAAAGGTACGGGGATGCTGCGGCTGCTCATTTCCACCATGAGATCCTCCTTTCGGGCCAGCATCCCTTTGTATGTTATCCCTGGAAGACTCGCCCACAGAACCACCAGATTTCCCAGGGTTGGATGGGGGTGGCTCAACCACGGCACCTGCAGTAGGCGATGCTTGAGATAAGCTACCATTAGCTCCCACCGTATTGTGACTTAAACCACTACCACCACCACCACCACTACCACGCTGCTTCATTGACTTCTGACGAGCAGGAGGCGCATTGCTTGAACTTGAAACAGGGGTAGATATGCTTGTATTAACTTTTTTAGGCGAAGATACGGATCCCACCGGCACCTCCTACGTTATGGACAAGCGCATGATTAGTAAAACTCATTGTCAATGAATCCAGTATAATTACCAAGAAACTAATGCAACCACAGCAGAACACAAAGATACAAGAGCACATAATGAAGAAAAACTGTAAATGCATACAAATGGCGGCATTGCAATAGCTAACCTGTGGGGCGCTGATTGATCCATGGGAAGAAGTCTTGACAGGATACGTAGAAGAAGATTTCGGTGAACCACGAGCAGACTCAGAGAGAGCAGGCCAAGACTCTGCACCCATCACAGCACCAACCTCTGCAGTTGGCCTATTGGACGGCTTGTTCCAAGCTTTCTTGGCTGCAGCACCATTCTCATTGTTATCCACCGCACCATCGGCGCCAGTAGGTGCCGTAGAACCATCCTCACCTAAATCAATAGACTCAGCCATTGCGGTGTGGGCTTCTTTGGAGTGTGATTCAGAAGAGGGAGTAGCAGAAGAGGAATTAACAAATTGTTCCTGATCAACACCTTCCGATAAAGAAAAAGGAGGAGGAGAGTTGCCGGAGGGCAGCAGATTGGTACGCGCCGCCGAAGACCGCCGCGACTGGCGACTCCGCGGCGAATTTTGAGCGTGAACAGGGGATGTTGACGAGTTAGACGCCGCGGCCATTAAAAAATTTCGGGCTTTTTTTGTGTTTCGTTCCTCCCTGGACCTCAATCAACGATGTTTCCGGCTTCCCAAGCTCACAGCGTCACAAGTACGCCGCCCAATTGCAACGATTCCAAAATTAGGGTTTTTCGCAACTTGTATTGCGAACACTCGATAGGGGTTTTCCAAAAAAAAGGATCGAGGCACAAATTTAACACTTTCGAAACAACCGATCCAAAACTATCCGAAACAATTTCGGACACCGTTGGGCAATCAAAAACAAAAACAAAAAAAATAAAATGATAGATAAAAATAAAAGGGGAAAAAGAAAAGAAAAAAAATGAATCGAATCGAATCGATTGCAACTTTCCAAAAATGTGATGAGAATCCGATCGGGGTGGAAAGAGAAGAAAGGGCGAGGGAGAGAGGATGGAGGAGAGGGAATAGGGATGGAAGATTTTCTCCCGGGTTATTTAGGTTAGTTTCTTTCTTCCTTTCTTCTCTGGGGTGTACAGAGAGCGGGGAAAAGACAAAGTCTCTCTGGCCTTCTTGGGTCTGTCTACTCTCTCTATTCAACAACTAGGTATCTGTCCGATGCTTTGCTTAGCAATACAGATTACCTCCTACGGCTACAAACTTACCTTTTTCTATTTCATTTTTCATCCGATTTTATCGCGTGGTGAAAAGTAAAAAAAAAAAAAAAAAAAAACCCTTGTTAAAATTGCAATAGTATGTGATACATGTTGCCATTGTTGGGTCGGATGATGCCGTCTACGGCCCAGTTTCGGCAACCCACTTACTTATGGGCTAATTGGGCTTTAGGGCTTACTACCAATTTTTTTTAAACAATTACTCCCTCCGTCCCACCACACTTGTCATGTTTGACTTTTTTACACTGTTCATTGTTCAGCTTTGACTCGACTTTATTTCAAGTATATATTTAGAGAAAAATAGTCAAGTTGGGTCTTGTTAGAATCGTATGATCATGTAGTTTTATAATATATATTTTACATAATTTTTCATTGAACATATTTTGAAATATTAACAGTTGAAAAAGTGCATTGGATTGTGTGCAAAAGTGAAACAAGACAAGTTAAATGGGACGGAGGGAGTATTAAATTTATAATTTTTTTAAAACTGTATTTATTAAATATAAATATTTCTCTTTTAGCCGCCGATGAGGCATTGTTCACAAAAAAAAAATATAAATATTTCAATATAATTTTTTATATTTTATTTTTTTAAATAATCAAAATAAACAAATACGTATATTTAAAATTCACAAACTTTTTTGCCGGAACAAGCCTAATGACGTCATAGCTATTGGTCATTGAATTAGTTTATCAAGTGCAATGTTGGAAACTTGGAATAAGTTTCGACCAGCCTCATGATGTGTAGCTATCATAGAGGTAATGAATATTTTAGGTCATTACAAGTAGGGCTGTCAAACGGGCTGGCCCGGCCCGGCCCGGCCCTAACCCACCTCAGCCCACTTTTGAACGGGCCGGTGCGGGGCGGGCCTAATTTCTAACGGGCCGCTGAAATGCTAACCCAGCCCAACCCAAGGCGGGCTGCGGGCCAAAGTGGGCTAGCCCACTATAGAAAAAAACTGTTTTTTTATTATTTTTTTTATTTTGCTCTTTCTAATTTTGAACATGTTGACTATCTATGGACTGATATGCATATATTTTTTAGGATTACTTTACCAAACACTACAAGAAAAAGTCAGTTTAGCGACCGAAATTCGCGACCGAAAATATTTGGTCGCCATTACCGACCGAATTAGCGACCGAATTTTTCTGTCGCTACTTTGCCGACCGAATTAGCGACCGAAATTTTATGTCGCAATTTACCGACCAAAATCGCGACCGAAACGCATTTGGTGGCTACTTGTTGACCGAAATCCAATTACCGACCGAAATAGCGACCGAATTTTCGGTCGCTAATCCAATTTCCAATTTTTTAATTTTTTTTTTTAAAAAATCTTATCAAATATACGTTTAGCGACCGAATTAGCGACCGAAAATATTCAGTCACAAATTAGCGACCGAATTCGCGACCGAAAATTCGGTCGCAAATCTTTTTAAATAATTTTATTTTATTTTTTTTATATTTTAATTAGTTTTTTTTATCTTTTAAATTTTAATTATTTTTCCTGAATTAAATTTTCTTTAATTTATTTTATATTTATATATTAATTTTTATTTTAAATATTTAATTTAATTAATGTTGGATTTAATATGTAATTTTTAATTTTAATTATTGAATTAATATTTTTATAATGAAAGTTTTTAGTTTAACTAATATTTAATAATATTGATTTCAGGTTTTTTAAATTTAATTAGTGATTTAATTAATTTTATCCATTTAATTTAATTTTGTATTTTGTTTAATTAATTAATTATTCAATTATTTATTTAACTAATATATTTTTTTAATTTTATTATTTAAGTTATTAATTTACAAATTTATACAAATATATATTATATATATAACACATTGCATCAGATAACATGAAATTGTGAGTAGCCGGACGGCATACGCGTGCGTGGGAGGTCTTTAGGTCCTTGGTTCGAATCCCCTCATCAACACATTTGGGGAGGAATTAAAATATATGACATGTGGCAGGCTTCTATTGGTGATTCGGAGGGTCGGTACAGGTGGTTAGGGCTGGGGATGATGATGATGAGGTCGTGGGTTCGAGCCCTCTTGGGAACATTATTTCTCAAATTTTGCACTTATTTAGCGACCGAATATTTTGGTCGCTAATTCGGTCGCTAAATATAGCGACCGAATTTTCGGTCGCTAATTCGGTCGCTAATATAAAAATTATTAAAAAATAAAAAATTTAAATTTTCGGTCGTAGAACTTAGCGACCGAACAATGCGGTCGCAGTTTCGGTCGCGAAAATCCGACCGAAAATTTTTTTAGTCGGTAGAATTTTTTCGACAAAGCTTTTACCGACCGAAAAAATTCGGTCGCGAATTCGGTCGCTAACCCTGTTAGCAACCGAATTTTGAGGCTTAGCGACCGAATTTTTCGGTCGGTAAACTGGATTTTTCTTGTTGTGAAAGCCCATCAATAATTTAACATAAATTTTTAGAGCTTCACATCACAAAACACAAAATAGTTGACAAATTACAAGTAGGGCTGTCAAACGGGCTGGCCCGGCCCGCCCCGGCCCTAACCCACCTCAGCCCACTTTTGAACGGGCCGGTGCGGGGCGGGCCTAATTTCTAACGGGCCACTGAAATGCTAACCCAGCCCATAAAAAATACCTCACGGACTGGGCCGGCCCAACGGGCCTAGGCCCGTTTGACAGCCCTAATTACAAGACACCATTTCCACATTTGGGCCATGATTAAATCAATTTCTAAATTTAGGCCATTAGAAACCATATTTGACCAAATTAAGGCCATTTAGACTATTTTGACTTTTTCAAACTTCAATTAACCCTACTAACTTTTGTTTTATTTCATTTTGACCCCAGATTTTAGTTTCTTCATTACTATTAGTCCAATATCAACCCATCATGCTTCCGATAATTCAATTAAGCACTAAATTCCATACCTTGAGTTTGACCGCCTTGCTGCCGGGTTTCTCAAGCTCCGGGATTTTACAAACTCCTTCCAACCACGCAGTCGCAACCGATGGTTCACCGATTCTTGTCTCCTTCAGCAGCAAACAACACAATCCTATTTCGTTTCCTACCTTAGGATGTATCAAGGTTTGGGGCAAAGGTTTTAATTATATATCAGAATATTTAAAATATTTGGAAGCCTGGATTTTATTGAAGAAATATAAAAAATATTACAGAAATATTTTTCTCCTAATGGAGAAGACTGACACTTAGTTTCTCATATATGAGGATGCTTGACTCTGGGAGACTGACCCCATATGAAAAAAAAAATACAGAAAGTAAATTTTTGCAGAAAGGAAATATACAACTTATTATTTTGAAGAGTTGGGAGGATTTTTGATGCCTTCCATCTGCTTCAATCTCTTCTATTTATAGGCGTCCGTGGACTTCAATCACGGACTCCAAACAAACTCTAATTTCTTGTGATGAACGCAGTGACGTCACTTGCCTTGGATTCCAGCCTACATTATTATTCTGCCAGAATTATTGCTAGTGGGCTCCTTTGTCAACTCGTCACATGCCCTTGCCAACTGCCGCTCTCTACTTTGTCGGCCATTATTGTAGGGTCTTTGCCGACACCTCTCTTTCTCTTACATCCAGCTGTTTTCACTTGGACTTGTGAAAGTTTTTTGGACGTTTTTTCCCTTTATCTTGTTCAGATTCGGCTTTCTTTTGGGTTACCCGAATCTTTGTACCGAATAGGGGTTTTTCCTGTTCCACACAATATGGGCATATGTGATTATCCCATTGCCCAACAAGCATCATGTTGCATGCCTTTCTTTTGGTAGACTCCGTTGCTGGCAACTTATTTTCCCAGATGAGCAACCTTTTCTTTTCAAAAGAGGTTTCTGCAAACTCCGTGTTTTTCCCTGTTAAAGAATTAACCAGGAACGATCCATTTAAATTATTGAAAAAAATTTTAAATGGATATTTGACCTTTTCCATCTCTGTGAGACAGACCCAGAATCCCCATGCTCGTCTAGTGGAGATCTCATCTTCGCTGATTGAAGATACCAATGGCGCCTTCTCATCCATAGACTTAACTCTGTTTAAGGCCATCATATCAGGTCTTTGTAATTTAATAAAGTGAAAGACCGGATAAGAACCTTTCCCGACTATTTCTGGTGCTGCCGAAATGAACTTAAGCTCCAGAATATCTCCTCTTTGCAGGTGCGGGTTGTTCTGCCATGATTCGTGCATTGTGCTACTTATCAATCCCGGAAGTTTTTCAATTTCCGGAAACCCTGGTGATATAGTATGAACCGATGCTAATGAGCCAAAATCATACCACTTTCGAACCTCTTCTGACTTTGATCTCTCGAGCATCCAGACCCTGTTGTATCTTCCGGATGTTTCGATCACCGTCTTGCTGGGATTAATTCCCTTTTTGGAAACCAGTTGTTACCATTTTCCTTGGTAGTCCAGCCAGGCTATAGAAATGACCTTCTCTTCTGAATTAACCTTAGAGGTGCCTGTCATTGGCCTAAGGTTAATTTCTTCCTCTTTTACCCCAGAGGCAGTGGGTTGACTTGAACTTTCGGAAATATGACTTTCCTCTTGCTCAACATTTTTGTCGGTATCCGGCAATGGTTCCTTTGAAGCAGTGCTTGAATCTGCTTCTTCATATGTGACCACCTTAGCTTTTTGGGCACATTTCTCTTTGTTTACCAGAGAGACTGATGCCTTCCTGATTGGCTCTAATACTGTTTCCCATAGCGCTGTCATTGCTTTATGGGAGGTTCGTATATTGTTGCGGACCATGTCCACATCACTCTGTTGTATTTGGCCAGCTGCTCGTGCATTGATCTCGAGCTATCCAAAATGCTTTGATAGCTCCTCTAGGTTTTCTCTGAGGTGCCTGAATCTCGTAATGATGGAATCAACTTCAAATGCTTCCATCTCTCGTCAAGAAATTTGCAAGAACATTTTCATGAGATTTTATAACATCAATATCATAAGTATAATATTGACATTCAGCTTGCCATCTGATAATACGAGCTTTTTCAATTTTTGATTCAAGTTTATTTTTTAGAAAAGCTCTAACATTAGTATATCAACTTTTAATACAAATTTCTTTGCAAGTAAGAATAAAGGACATTTTTTAAATGTTTTCCTTACTGCAAAGAATTCTTTTTCATTAATGTGCCAGAGTTTGGCTTGTTGTTCGGTGAACAACCCTTCTGTGTATCTACAGGGTTCTTGACCCGTAGTTGTTTTTCTCATGAGCACTCCTGCCCATCGAAACTCATTGGCGTCTGTGTAGACTACCAGCTCATCCTCATCTTGAGGTATCGCGAGTTTTGGCAAGCTATTGCAGACTTGCTTTAGTTTACGAATTCTTTTGGTATGGATTTCTTCCCATTTTCATCTGGAGCTTTCAGTCTCTTTCAGGAGTGCTCTAAAATCATTTCTATATTTTGCAAGGTCTTTTATAAACATGCCTGCAAAATTTACAACTCCCAAGAAACTCTGAAGTTGTTTCTTGTCTTTTAATATGTCAGGAAAATTGCGGATTTTCTCCACAATGTGTTCCTGTAACTCTATCCCTGCTTCATCAATTTGAACTCCTAAGAATTAAATTTTATTAGCAGCGATAGTAGTCTTTATCTCAGAGAGAACAAGACCTTCCCTGTGACATGCATCTGAAAATATTTCAAGATGTTTAATATGTTCTTTTATATTTCGAGATGTAATTAGAATGTCATCTATGTAGACGAACATGAACTCTAGATAATCCTTAAATAGATTATCCATCTTTCTTTGGAATATCTGAGGGGCATTGGAAAGCCCCATTGGCATAACATTCCAAATATATTGCCCTTGTGGGGTGGAGAATGCTGTGAATTTCTTCGACTCATTCTCCATCTTAATCTGATAGAAACCAGATTTACAATCAAATTTAGAAATCACTTTAGCACAATTGATGCAATCAATTAAGTGTTCTCTACTCGAAATGTAATAACCATCAAACTGTATTATTTTATTAATACCTTGATAGTTTATTACCAACCTGGGTTTACGTCTTTTTATTTCACCATGGTTTCATACCAAGAATCCAGGGCTACTATAAGATGAGACTCCAGGCTCGATGAGTTTAAGATCGATATGCTCCTTGATAATTTGCTGCATATCTTTCTTATCCTGCAATAATGGGTAATGATTCCATAGCTTCGCTAGGGAAAACTCCTGGTTTTTCCATGCAAATACCTGATCCTGAATCAATATAAGCTGCGAAATATTCTAACTTATATTCTTCATATATTATCCCTACTGAGATATAAATGGAGAATGGACTTGTCATTTAATTCTGATGGTGTGACCCTTCAGATTAAATTCTATACCATTATCCTTTCTTACCCATGGTTTATGATTTTCGAGAAAACTTAATCCCAAAATCATAACCCCATTGTCTTTTCCGGCGGTGCCTAAGACTCTGATCTCGTGTCCTGCAATTTCAATTGTTCCTTCATAGGTTCCAATTGATGGCTGCTGCAAGTAGTATAAGTCATCACATGGAAAACGGTTAATTTTTTCAGTGATGTCGAATATTGCTCGTATTTCTTTCCATCCTTCAAGGCATTTAATTTTTATATTATCTACCCCAATGGATTGAGGAGTTAGATCTTTGATGAACTCCTTCCCTTTATATGCCATAATTCTGTCTTCCGAAAAAGACATACGCTTGCGTACTCAATTCTAGCACTCGTTGATCTGTCTAGAATTTGATGATCTCTTATTTGTATGTCTACTCCTCCTAACCTTGGAATCTGGGTAGGATTTGGAGTCATGACATTAGCAAATTCCTTGAAAATTCTAGGAATTTCTATATATTCTTTCCTGAGAAATAAGTCAGAATGATGACTATTGGAAAGTGCATAAGAGATTCTATAAGTTATAGAATATGGCCTGTTCCCTTCTTTCATCAGATCTTTTCTTTTAAAATCTTGATGAAGGGTTAGAACTCTACTAAAATATTGGTCAGCTAAGTTATAGGAAATTCTGGGATGTATGTCAAACATTAACTTCCCAGTATATAAATTTCCTACCATAGTTCCAAGAAGACCATCTCTAAGGTTATTGATTCTTCTATCAGTGACTGATAGATGTAATTCAGAATCAATGTCTTCTTTGAAGGTTGCCTTAATTACTACTTCAATGGCTCCTATGTGGATCCATTTCATAGTAATGGCGATTTCCTCCTTCATTCTGCTTAATTCCTCAAAAATTTCTTCTTTAGTAATTAATTGCATATCTATAACATTACAAGTAAGTTCCATAGGAATTGCAAACTCACCTGCACTTACCTTGTAGATGATGTTATGTCTTATCTGGTTGAGTCTCATCTGGTTAAGAACTCGTCCAATCCCGCCAATTTTGAATCCGTCATATGGGCTGAGGTTGGAATCTTGTCGCATTATTCTTTTCATGGTTCGATTCGAGATCGTCATCCTTGAAAAGAATCCAGACAGGTTTTCAATGGTCTGAATCCTGTCTTCTTCAGTCAGACTCGGTTGAAGATTCATCTGAATATGAGTCCGAGTTACTTATTAATTCTTCCTCGTAGATGCTTTCATCCGAGAGGATGTCTTCAAACTGATAGACTGGTACCAACTTTCCATGGTAGACTGCTTCCACGATATCCTCCGTGGCTTCGTACATTCGTATCTCACGATTCTGAGGGCAATCGGGTGAGATATGATCTCTGGCTCCACACTTCCAACAGTTGCAGTCCTTGAAACTTTTGTTGGCTCGGGTATGGGCTCGTCTGAATGTTCTCTTGGACGTCGTTCTCCCCTTGCTCCTTGTTGCTGAGCTAGTTGAACCTTGGGATGAACTCTTCGTCGTTCCCGTTCTTTGTCCAGTTTTGTATGATCTGGCCTTGCCCTTGGACCACCATGCTCTTCTTCTTCGGAATGGAGGTCTTCTGAAACTCCTACTGTATGAGCCTCGACTCTTCTTCTTTCTCCTCTTTTCTTCTGATTCTCCTATAATGGTTGGAAAATCGTTATTTTCACAGCAAAGAGGGGTTCTTTTTATTTTACCTCTTAGTCTCTTGATGTTCTTTTGGGCTGCTGCCTGTTGACACCATTCTCTGAGCTTATCTTTTAAGAAGGACATTCTCCTGGCTATTGAGTCCACTGTACCAGGGGGTACTGTGTACGATTGGATCAACATCTCTTTCCATGGGCTGCAGATCTTTGCAAAGAACATGGGACATGTTACTTCGGCTGTCATCTTACTCCAAAAATAGTATTTACGAAACCAGTAGATATATTCGTCTACTGCGCAAATACTTCTTAACTCCATACCCAACAGTGCTTGGGTATAGACCTTGTTTTTTTTTTTTTTCGGTTCTCTGTTCTTCAAAATAACCATCTTCTACAAAATGGGTTTTGAATAAGAGACCAAATCTTTCGAAGATTGTGCTTTTGAATTCTCCTTCAAATATTTTCTCTTTTAGAGCCGCCGTGGAGATTTTCCAGCCTAACTTTGCCGATCCTTCGAGACTTAGCTCTATTAATCTGACAAAGTTTTCTTTATCGAGATCCAGAGTGGTTGCAGCAATCTTCATTGAAGCTACCCATTCGTCGATCAGATCTTCGATGTTTCGGAAGTCGATAACATCGAGGTTCAGTGTTATGCCATATGGATTTAATGGTTGTAACATCGTCTTGGCCCATGGTGTGGATTCTGGTGCTCTACTCGGGTTCCGTCCTGGGTTTCGTCTTGCATTGAGATGCACCTCAGGATACCTGTTCATGTGAAAGTCTGTACTTTCTCTCATTGGGACATCAGGCGGTCCATCATGGGTCACGTTGGATCCTGATTCTTCCGCATAACCCAATTGAAGAACTTCATTGGGTTTTACATTAACTAGATCCATAATCCCAAGTTGGGAAAATGATTCTGCTAATACTTGTAGATCTGGTAGATCTGCCCTGGAAACACTCATTCGACTGTTTTCAGGAGATCGATCATAAGCTCTTCTTGTGATTTCTGCTTTGGAACCATAGTTGCTTTACCTTTTTGATGTAAAGCTTGTACGGGTCCGAATGCATCTCTAATATTGGCTTGGTTATTCTTGGAAGATCCAGGAATATCTTTCTGCCTTTTCTTGATATCCGAAATATCAAATTTCAGATTTAAAATTTCTTTCTTTAGATCTTGAAACAATTTCAAGATTTCCTCTGTTGATTTCTGCTTTGGAACCATAATCTTGAATTGTCTTTTGGATTTCTCTTAAGTCTTGTGAGAACTTAGAGCTATCCGGATCAATTTCTTTCCAGTCAGTTACTCTCATTTTCATGAAAGAAATTACTTTCAATAAAATCTTGTCTTATAGACAAGTTTAAGAATTTCCTTGGGAAATTTCTATTTTTTATTTCCAAAATTTGGAAATAACTTGTTGGTTTCAAATTAATTGAATCCATTAAATAATTAAATCATCTCCATTAAAAAATAAAATATTATAAATAATATAATTAATATGTTCTTCATTAAAACCTAGGCTCTGATACCAATTTTCAAGCGCATTGGGTGTCATTTATATAATGAAAAATTAAGTATATTGAGAAAGGACTAAAGTAAATAAAGTCAAACTTTATTGGGGTTTAAGTGAAAGGAAGGAAAAGTTGTTGAGTTATTAATTAATTTCAAATTGGTCATTATGGCTTAATTTCATTCAATATATGTTTGTAATGGCTCAATTCTGAAAATTCAACTTATAATGGCCTAAATGTGGAATAGGCTCCTTGTAATGACCCTTTTTATTACTTTCCCCTATATTATATGTTGGCAACATTAAATTTTTCCTGTTTTACAAATGGCAAAGTTGACTCAAGTTCGCAGGCCAACAAAATCGAGTTTTTAGGTTGAGGACAAAATCGAGTCTTGAGGTTGAGGATGATACTATACTCTTTGCAAGAACATCCATACACACCCGCCCTTACAAAGATTGCCAATGGAGGCGAATAAGGGGAAGTATATGTTCCATTAATGACATGAGGTGGTGGCAAGACGTATATGAATGACAAGCATTTAGGGTTTAGGGTTTAAGAGAAAAACTAAGAAAAGCTACACCAAGGGGTGAGAAGGAAGGATGTTCTTTTTAGGGTAATTATTTATTTTTATACCCAACTTTTTTAAAGTATTCATTTATATACCTAAACTTATCTTTTGGAAAAAAAATAAACCTCAATTATTAAAACCTAGAAAAATTTATATTTTCCGTTAAGTTGCCGTTAATTCAATTATTCCATTAAATATGCTTGGGTAAATTGGTCCGTTCATTATTTTTATAAATTTAACCCATCATCTCCAATCAACTCCGAATGCCGTGTTTTCGCTACCCGTACCCTAATAAACAGTTTCCGAAATAATTTCCGTTGAGAAATCCTCATCCCCGTCCCATCATAATTTTGCCCACGAAAATATAAATCCAACTATAGAACTGCCATCACCAACGATGTGATAATTGGGCTAAATCAATACACATCCCCCGTCTGGGAAATTAAGTCACTTGCACTACCAACACAGGGAGTAATGCAATCAATTTCTTCTGATATTGGCGGTAGCTCATGGATGAAATATATAGTAGAATTGAGGTGTGGAACAAGGTTGGTCAAGAAGTGTTCCCTGGAACAAGGGATGTGACGATAGAAGAGAAGAGCCAGGCGGTGCAGTGGGCATCCCAATGAGATCCAAGAAAGTGAGTCGCAGTGAATCGGCTAGCCAGGCGGTGGGCATTAGAAATTGGAATTGAACGAAGGCCAGTCAAGGTTTCATGAATTTGCGCATAATATAGGGATTTAAGAGGGTTAGTCAATTGGTTAAATTTATAAAAGTATGAACGGACCAATTTACCCAAATATATTTAATTGGATAATCGAATTTAACGGCAACTTAACGGAAAATATAAATTTTTTTAGGTTTTAATAATTGAAGTGTATTTTTTTCCAACAAAAAAATTTAGATATATAAATGAATACTTTGAAATAGTTGAGGTATACAAATAAATAATTACCCTTCTTTTTAAAAATTTAGTTTATTTTGTAAGCTCCGGAGATATTTATATAAGTGGGTGTTTGGATGAGCAATATGAAATAAAACGCAAATAATCAGGTTTGCAGCACCATTTTTTAACGGTTAAACTGATTATTTATATTTTGAAAACATAATAATCAGATAATCAATTTTCTTGCAGCTTATCCAAACACCACCCTTTAAAAGTAAAAATTTTAGCTCACAATTCGAGCTAGTACCAAAACACACCCATAGTATGTACATAAATGGAGGTTAGCAATAATGTAATCAACAAACCTCCAACTTGCTACCCAAATAGGGATAACTTTCGGCCAAGTTGAATCAAACTTCAATGACTTCTACAACGGCAGTGTTATTGAGACCAACACAATGAAAAAGGGACAAGGACAGCGCATTTCAGTGAACCCAATGAAGCAAATACTTTTTTAGTAGTAATACTAAAAATGTTAATCATCATCGAAGAAGTTAACTAAGAGACCACGAAGTAGAATGATATCGGTGGGGGCTTAAGAAAAAAATTTAAATGTATCACAAAATTATATATAAAATATAAAATAAAAATAATTTTATTAAATATAATAATAAGGGATCGAGGTTTAACGTAGTAATCAACCCTTCATCTTTTAGATTTGGAAGTTCAAACCCATCGGCCCGGCCTATCCCTCTATGATTAATAACAACTACTCCCTCCGTCCCACTTAACTTGTCTTGTTTCATTTCTGCACACAATCCAATGCACATTTTCAATCGTTTATATCTCAAAATATATACAACATAAAATTAAATAAAATATATATTCTAAAACTACATGATGTTACGATTCTAACAAGACCCAATTCGACTACTTTTTTTTTAAATATATACTTGCAATAACATTGAGTCAAAGTTAAACAATGAATAATGTCAAAAAGTCAAACAGGACAAGTATACTGGGACGGAGGGAGTATTAATTATAACATGAAGGAGTAGTTCTCTTTTTCTATGGAACACATTAAAAATCATTGTAAATGGTGCCACAAAAAATTTTAAGTATTGTCTTGTGGCCACACTGGAACACAAATGGCTCCCATGAATACCATATCCTCTTACTTTCAAATCATTCATACTACTACATTCACAAAATTTATCTAAGTTGCCAGTATAATTAACCAGCGGTGAACCACAAACATAGTAGAGAAGAATAATATAAGTACTATAATTGTAAAAACCATGAGCATAGCAGAGAAGCACAATAACTGTTACAATTGTAAAGTAAAGGCAAAACAATGTTTAAAAATTGTAAACCAAAGCCATAATATAGAAGAACAAGAGGTATAACAATTGTAAACCACAAAAGCATAGTGGTGAAACCATCACAAATAAGATCAATGTAGAACTGGAAAACCATTAATATCAGCCAACATCACAAATTTATGTTTGATGAAGGCGTAGAAAAACAAACAAAACAGAAAAGGGCATAACGGCGATTACAATATAGAGCATGTCTTAGCCTTCCCTTTCTTCTTCTTTTGCTTTGGCGGCTGGAGAACAACTTTAATGGCAGCATCAAAAACTCCTTTCACATTCTATGATACAGACAATACAAGAAAGTATCTCAGTTTAAGCTTTATAGGTCAAGTTGTCGAATATAACTAACAACAGCTCTCAAAGTACACGAATACCTCTTGTGTTTTCGAACTACATTCAATGTAAGCAGGTGCATCGATCAGTTTTCGCAGTTCCTCACCCTGGATTTTGAATTTCATATGAAATAGAAGAGGTTGAACCATAATAAGAAAACGAGAGCTCATATAGACCAACTGATCTTCTTACCTGTGCCGCGGTGATTGGCACAGCACCTGGATGATCTTCAAAAAACTGTTTGTCATCCCGAAGATCTGAATTGGTAAGAGCATTAAAGAAACAACAAAAATTGAGTTTGCCATATTATGGACAATTCCCACAACACTGAAGTAGGCAATAAGGTACAGAATATTTAAAGAGATTTCTTCAATATATAATGTTCATAATACACATCAGAAATAATTTTAGTTTCTAAAGATTGACATACAAAACAAAAGAATCATGTGGGCAAAAGTCATTTATGCATGTTCAACAAAAAGTACTTACAAAATATTATATACTCCCTCCGTCTTTTAAAAAGTGTTACACTTCCCCTTTTTTGGGGTGTTTCCAAATAAGTGTTACATTATCATATTTGGAATGTTTTGAATTTTAATGATTTTTACTAATTATACTTAAATTACTACTCCCTCCGTCCCACCAAACATGTCCTGTTTGACTTTTTGGCACTGTTCATTGTTCAGCTTTGACTCAATTTTATTGCAAGTATAGATTCGGAAAATATAGTCGAATTAGGTATTGTTAGAATCGTATGATCATGTAGTTTTAGAATATATATTTTACACAATTTTTCATTGTACATATTTTGACATATTAACAATTGAAAAAATGCATTGGATTGTGTGCAAAAGTCAAACAAGACAAGTTAAATGGGACGGAGGGAATAATTTTTTTGATATTAATTAAAATAAAACTCAAAAGGAATAAAGTCAAATGTGACTCATCTTGTTTTATTTATTTAATTATTGTAATTCTTCTTCAACTAAATCAATTTTATTAACTTACCTTAAATCATGTGTCATTTCCTAGTATTACACTTATTAAAAAATAGAGGGAGTGTATACTTACACACAGTGACTTTCACGAATGATGTTATATAGAAAGATCCATAAAGATCAATTAAGGGCAAGCAAAACAATATAATTTCAAAAAATAATTTAAACAGAAACGCTAAAATATATCAATAATACTAATGTAGTTTCAATGCCAACTTCTTCTTAAATCTATGGTAACGTTGGGCAATAATCTTTCAAAAGGATGCACTCGTACGGTAACAACAATTCTAGACTTAATAGTTAATACCGCATAGAGTGTTATGCAACATGTAACATATTAAAGTCCAACAATAAAGTTATACAATAGATAAATATTATTATGATATTCATAAAGTATTAAATAATAATCTAACCCTTTATACCAAGATGCTAAATCGGTTTTGCGAATTATGTTTAATCTAGATAACGTTCTCTTCGGATTTAAGTGGCGCTACCTATATATATGTATGTTACAATCATTTACTTCACATTATTTTTATGGCTTTCATGTTTCAACATTCTACCTATAGTAGTGGGGCTTCATAGTGTCTATTATAAATATGACCTAAACCATTTTTAATATATTTGCATTTTCGCTCATTTTCTAACTATTTGTAGTGACTCAATAAGACAAAGCATATATGTAAACATAAAAATTTCAAGAAAATTGCATGCATGTGCTCTTGCATGTACATAGATTTTATGTCTATTTCTACAATTTATCAATATAAAAGATAAATCTTGTTGCTTTCGTTATTTAAGTACAATGTTCACACAAGAGCCTCATTAATAAATTCCACATAAAATCGAAGAGAAAAATACAAGTTAATTAAAATAATATATATATTCATCAACTTATGGCATTACTACTATGCATGTTGGTTTAATGAAGTCATGTGTCACAAAATAAGAGTAATGTTGGACTAGCCTTCGGTTAACTTCTATGAGTATTTGTGGATTTATTATATACTTAAAGCTAAAGCAACAAAGCTTCAAATTGATGATAAGGCTTATATGTGAAAATACAGACATAGTACCCGTCACAATAATAACTATATGAATATTAGAACCTTCCAAAATTAAACTCCATGCATGTGCGTATATATTTATAGAAATAGTCATGTGTGTGTACATATATATTAATGCATGATCAATGGCTCAAAGCACCAAAGAAAATGAAACAAAAATCTCACCAAGCTTTGTGCCAACAAGGACTATGGGAACACCAGGGGCATAATGATTCAATTCAGGAATCCACTGGAGAAATTAAATAACAGCAGAAAAGATGCATCAGAACACAAGAATTGTATAACTAAACATGTAATAAGGGGAAACATCAATCAAGTCCATAACAAAAAAAAAAAAAAAAACCTTTACCTTTTTGGAGACATTTTCATAGCTAGCCTTACTAATGAGAGAAAATGCCAAAATAAAAACATCAGCTCCACGGTAACTCAACGGTCTTAATCTGTTGTAGTCTTCCTGTCCTGTTCCATAAAATGAACGTTGCATATTTGTAAACATCAATATTAAATAATAGGTTATAGGTTAGGTAAGTCATTAATCACTTATATTTTTTCTTTATAGAGTACCCTCTCATTTACCGTTTCACCTAGTATGTGATTTGCATCCATCCATCCGTTTTTTTTTTTTTTTTTTTTTTTTTTTTTGGGAAACATTGATACTCATGTGGCAAAGGTGTGTGGGAGTCCAAGCCATACAAATTACAAATAGGGATAAAGGGGAGGGATAGGGGGCCGGGTGAAGAGTTGAACCCCCAACCTATAGGTTGGGAGTCGGGGGACTTAACTACCACGGTCAGTCCCCAACCTCTGCATCCATCTTATTTTTTTGTTTTTGTAGTTTTCCTATATATATTTATTTTATTTTCAAACATCAAATTATCAACTGGTTTCATCTTGAGTCGACTCATAACAAAGTATTACTGTAAGTAATTAATAGTCATCATTAGAAACACATAAAACAAATTTGTGTTTATAATAATTACCTGCAGTATCCCAAAGGCCTAGGTTAACCGTGGCTCCATTTACAACAACATTCGCACTGAAATTATCAAACACAGTTGGAACGTAATCCTGTTTCATTTCGAAAAGAATAGAACAGTTACATAAGTCGCAAGTCATATATATTTATAGTTAAAGAAAACTATATAGCTATACCATCGATTTCTTTTGAAAAAATCAGAGTCACATAATTGGAGCACGATGAATAACTTACTCATATATAATGCATGAGAGAGTTATAGAAACCCTAGAAGTAGGTTTTCCTTAGGATTTGTATCAAAGTTAAAATGCAAGTTTGGCATGATGAATAAATCATATATGGAATACTATCACACATACACCATATGTACATTCATACAAAACTCATGAAATCCGAAACTTGTTACATCACCTAACACTACGTACCCATCCAGGTTGTTCTGAATATTAAAGAAAATATTCTAAATATTAAAGAAATCTAATGCACATGAATGCAAATTCTCCTTTTCAAGCATTTATTCAAGAAAAAGAAGATCGGCCGGCCACAACAAAAACAATTCTTATTCATCCACAATATTTCATCTTTTTTTTTTTATATTAGTTTTCTAAATTGATAATATAACCATAATCCAAACACAAGATTTTTTTTTTTTGAAAAAAATATATGGTCCAATTAACTAATAAGTTTATGGTTTCACCTACCATGAAAATGAAAATGCACGGCATAAGGAAAAAATAAAGAAAAAAAAAACTCAAATCATGCAACCAATCCAAAAAAGAATATGCATATATTTGCAACAACATAAAAAGGGGAAAAAATAGTAGACCGTGGGAAAGGTATTGCTGGTGTAGGAAATCAAGAGACAAGTTTTGCCCACCGCACCATCGCCCACCGTCACACACTTTATGAATCTTGAAGCGCTCATCCTTCCCAAATGAAAATTCTTCCACTCCTTTCACTCAGCTCACAGGCAAATTAAACAACACACTTTAGACTTTCTAAAACAGACAAAGAAGAAACAAAATCATTCTGTAATAACCGAATCAGACATAAACGGAGACGACGACAAGGACAGAGGCGATCTTGAGCTTGGCCATTGGTCCACCCATAGACGATGGCATTGAAATCATAACCCTAAAGGGAAACATAAGAGAGAAATAAGATGAATCATGATGTGGGTGGAGAAATGGGAGATGGGAATTAGGGAGAAATTTTTTTATCACAGAGACAAGGGAAAACGATGGGAGAGAAAATTGGGCAGCCATGCATACCCCAAAAATAAGGAAAAGTCAAGTTTAGATCAGGGAAATGATGCTGTTGAAGCGCTCCTCCATTGAAACATTTTCCTTCTTCTCAAATTTTATCTCTGCCTTCAAAAAATAAAGATATACAAATACATTTATATTTTCAAACATCCCTATCCAGGTGTCATTTTGCCCCACTATTCCTTACACAATAAATAAATATATATAAATATATTATAAATATAAACACGAACTTCAATTTGAATTTTTTTGGTGAAGGACTATCCAATTTAAAATAGTAACAAAAATAAAAACAAGATTGCCACTAGACAATAAAGATTTGTATAAAGAATTTGTTGGCTCACGATTTAATTTGTTGGCTCCCATGTATTGCATTTAGCTATTGAGCATGAGGAGATGAAGCCAAGAAAGGTTGCAGAGCTCGATGGCAGCAGCATAGGAGATGAAGCTTTTGTTTTGTTGTTTTTTGTCTTTTGGGCTTATGTCTCATACTGGGCTTATTTTCCTGTTAATGGGCCATTCCTGTTACTGGATCCATTCATTAGCCTTAGCCCATTAGTTTGAGTGTATATGTTCCAGTATTTTCCTTTTGCAAAGTGTAACAAACTTATTCTTTCGCACTCATCAATGGAACAGCATTTCCCTTCTTCCTCATTCTCTCTCGAGTTTCACATGGTATCAGAGCGGTTTCGCTCCTGAAATTCATCTTCCGCACCAAAATCTGAGCTGAATTTGTTCGATTCAGCTCATCTACCTCAAATTCAATGTCTACTGACACCACAGAAGCTACAGAAACTACTCCGGCACCATTGTTGGCTTCTCGCCCTGTGGAGCTGAACTTATCTGTAGCCGATCAACCTCATCTCAAACTTGCTCCTGTGCTATTTGATGGAACTAATTGGAACTCATGGCGGATCGCTGTTCGCAATACTCTTCGGATAAAAGGAAAAATCAAATTCATCGAAGGTACATATCCGTGTCCTCCAATTGATGATCCTCTTCGCGAGGAATGGATTCAAGTAGACTGTATGGTTCTGGCTTGGCTGCAAAACTCTTTAGTTCATGATATCACTTGTCAATATCTCTATGCTGAAACGTCTCATAACTTGTGGACTGAGCTAGAAAATTGTTATGGTCAGACAAACGGACCTCAAGTTATTATGCTTCAAAGGAAACTTGTTAATCTTTGTAACACCCCCATTTTCTCTAGAGATGCAGCGGAAGAAAAGTGCACAAATCAATGGGTGGGGTGCTACCGCCACGTATCCCGGACCGCCCGAAATACGCTAAGGCTAAAAATAATGGGTGCAGAACACCAGAGTTTAATGCATATGCTAACCACTTCCCGGGCAAGTTAGCATATACTCTGCACAAAAGCTTATAATACCGTAACAAGTATAAGCTTAATAAAAATGTTTGGTATAGCGGAACCAAACGGAGGAACGCATTCCTCAAAGGAGCTCAATAATAGGAATGGAATAAATCCATGGAAATTTTTATTTTAAAAGAGGTTGTACCTCGCATTTCAAAAATATAATAATAAGGGGCTATCTATCTCGCATTTCAAAAATAACACTGCTAAATGCAAAAATGCATCGTTTAAACAGTAGGGCACAACGTTTGCATAAACGGGATAAAACCCAAATAATCATCCATTCTTGATAAATAATTTCCCATGCTTTATAAAAATTATCTTTGCCTCATAAAAGAATGATCGATCTATGCCAAGAAATAAGTTCTATCCCCATAAGGGATTTTAGAAATATTCATTCTTATAACTATTACCCCGTACCGTGCCCGTGCAAAATATGCTCTAACGAACCTTGCAGATCTGAAACCTGAAAGGAAATGGTGACAAGTGTAGAGTCAGCGAAAACAATCGCTGAGTAAGTAGAAGTTTACTCCCGGAGGAGGTAGGGTAGCAGAAATAATTTAAAGACAACAGTTATGATAATGGTATGCTAAAAACGAGAATAATTTGTACATAAAGTCAATATTAATCTAACCCGGGAATAGTTAATACAGCAATATGCGTTACCGAGATGTAAAATCCCAGCCACTGTGATGTGCAGGATCCCAACGGGCTCAAACTGCACATACACGCAAGGGTGTGGGGGAGGTAAGAAATTTCCTCGAAACCCACCACTGGAATCAGATATGGAACCGCCTGGATAGCCCCAAGAGTCCCCGTGTGGCGATTAAGTGCACAACAACGTAGGAGTTGGGCAGCCAGTCCATACCCAGACCCAGCCCCCGTAACAATGAGCTCAAAAATCCGTAGGATTTGAGAATAGTTGCGAATAGTATAAAGCACAGTAAAATGGCATACCAATAATCCAAAAGCAGTAGGGAGCAATAAGCATAAATTTAAAATATAATAAAGCGGTTTGTAATTTATGCTTAAGCTAAAATAAATTTGGGCTTACTCCCCAAAGAGTAAAAATCTACTTACAGTCACCGAAGACGGGATGGGGATGACACACGCACAGGCTACGAGCAGAATCCTTTACAGCTACGTGACTAAGAAAAATACTCTAATATTAATTTATACGCTATAATGGCTCTTTAACTAAATTAATAATAATAACTAGAATAATATCTAAATAATATTTAAAAGTTCCATTTAAATAAATCTTACCGGAACACTTCACAGCTTCTGCGGACTAGTTATAACATTCCACTAAGCTCCTAAAAATCTTTTTATGGAACTAGTAGCAAAAATGGGAAAAGTGAAATAGAAAAGAAAATAGAGAGGACCGAAGAAGAAAATAGTAGAACAAGAAAAGAATGCAGGACAAAACTCGCGAAAGCAGATAAGAGAATAGAGGACGAATAAACGATAATGAAAGAAGAAAATTAAGAAGCAGAGTGGAGAGAGAGACGTGTGAGAAGTGTTGGGAAGGAGGTTTATATAGAGAAATTGTAGCTGGCTTTGGTCTGGGCAATCCACAGTCTTCCTTAACTCTGTAAAATACCTCACAGACATCCGTAATAGTCTATCCAACTGATTGAATTCCCAGGCTTCCATTATTTCTTTACGCAACAGCTAATCCATTCTGTTTTTGTCCCTTCTACCCGTCCCACAACCCTATTACTTTTGCAGCGGTTCTCTAAATCCCAAATCTCAGATTTGTTTCCTTCATTCCCCCTTGTGCAACAGCTTGCTCCTCATCCCTCTTCCCTTTTACCCATCCATTTCGCCCCTCCCCTTCTGTTCCCTTCCAATCACTTCAAGGTCCAAATCTCCACAGGCTTTTAGTCCCCTCATGGAGGCATTGCAGTGCAGTCCCGGGCGGCGGCGGCGACGGGCGACCGGCGATGGGATGGCAGCGGCGAGACAACAGCGGCGGCGGTGGCAGGCGACTGATTCCCCTCCCTCACTCTCGGATCTCTCTCTCTCTTTCTATTCTTCTTCTTCTTTTTATTTTGATTTTGGTTTTTGATTTGTGGTTGGGGATTTGAGGGGTTGTGGTGGTCTTGACTCGATTTTGGAGGGAGGCGAGGGAGATGATGGTGGCGCGGCGGAGCAGGGGCGCGGTTGGTTCGTCCGGAAAATGGAGAGGTCGGAAATGGCGAAATGGGAGAGGGGCGGAGGCGGCGGACGGTGGCCGGCGACAGGCGGCAGTCGGCCCCCTTCCTTCTATTTTATTCTTCTTTTTGTGGTTTTGGTTTTCTTTTTTTTGATTTGGTGTTGGTTTTTGTTGGAGGATTGAAGAAAAATATGAATGGTGGTGTTGGATCTGTGAAGGGGGGTGGCGTTTTGGTGGTGGTGGCCGGAAGGGCGTGGAGATGACGATGGTGGCTCGGTGGTGGTGATTTTTGGAGGAAAAATGGAGGGTGGCGGATCTGGGTGGCTGCCGGAGGTGGGCCGCCGGCGGTGGTGGCGGCGCCGGAGTGGCGGCGGCGGCGGCGGCGGCTGCAACCTTGTTTTAGGGTTAGGGTTTGGTTGGGTTGGGCTTGCTCCAAATGGGCCTAAGTCAATGGTATTGGGCTATTGGTACTAGACTTGTTTTAATTAAATGGCCCAATTCCAATACTCCAATCCATTCACTTAATGGACTTAATTGATTTAACTCATCATAATTATGGACTTAATCAACTAATTAGTTTCAATTATGGACTTAATAATTTTATAACACTTATCTCTTATGGACTTAATAATTTTATAACACTTATCTCTTAACATAATAGATTTAATTGATTTAAATTATTTATTAATTGGCACCGTTAGCCAAATAAATTCAAATTTCCAAATTTCCCAAACCGGGACAATTGCTAGTCAAAGTTGGACAATTCATCAATTCCCAACAATGAAATGATCATCTATTTTAATATAATTTGTAGGGACTTAATCTTATAATCCAATCCACCTTTAATGTTATTTACTTCAATACTTACGAATTATTCGAAACCCTATTTTCTCCAATTCGGGACAATCGCAATTTAACGGCCGGACAATTCCTAATAATTACATGGGTTTAGTGTTTTAATTTAATTACACGGACCTAATTTTATGGCTTAACTCATAAATTGTGCTATTTAATAGATTAGTCCATCTATTAATTTATCACCTTTAGTGAAATGACTCACCACTTCAAATTCCCTAATCCGGACAATTAATCGTTAAATGGGTCGCTAGATAATTTATTCAATTGGTCAAGTATTAATATTAATGATTAATTTGTAATATAATTTGAGTCCAATTTCATTTAGTATAACATTAACTCAAAAATTCCTAACGTTTGCCCATTACGCGAGTTTAGGATTTAAATTATCATTTGTCATGAACTTAATTAATACTTTCTAGATTTAATATTTAGTCTTACTACCATAATCTTATTTAGTGGACTTATGGATTTAGATTATGATTTCCTTGTCACAATAATCAAGTGTATTGATATTTAACCTAATTACTTATAAATCATTCAATGGGTTTAGCTTACTTAGTAATTAGCTCCAGTAGGCAAATTGGTCGAGGTCTCGGAAAATATTAATTAAATGTTTCGCTAATTAAAAATTTGTCTGTCCTCTAGTTCCAAAATTTAAGTAGCTAAGTATTTTATTCCGACCATTATTATTCATTTCATCATTTACTCATGTCTAATAATATTTATTTAGAGTCCAATAGTTCATAAGCTCGTCTACTTTGGCCATTCAATATATTTCTATCCGGTACCCTCGTCGGATAATTTGGTTTAACTTAATTTGCCTTTGGCAATGTTTAATCCAGCTCGTATACATAAACTGGGGAACTTAATTAAATTTTTGATAATTTATAAATTAATACTTATATGCTAATTCAATAGTTTCATACTTAAAAGTTTTTAACTCCTAAAATTTAATTCTCAGCTAAGATTGATTTGAATAAATTCGCACTTTAAAAGTAAATATCTTTTCCTTTCATGTTCTAAAAATTTTATTTATGAGAAATTTTGAATATTTATTTATTAAAATTTAAATTTCTATTAAAAATTTTTACGGGGTGTTATAGTCTACCCTCCTTAAAATAAGGCTTCGCCCTCGAAGCCTCTAGGCAGGACTAAGGTACAGTTATAACTAGGGGATATTTCCTAAATTTATATCCTTATAGAAAAATATTCCAAGGTCCTATCATTTTTAATTCTCTTCAAACCGCCTCAGGCGTCTATCCTTGATATCCTCTTTCAACCTTTTATGTTAAATCCTTCACGTTACTGGTACCATCTTTTCATTATTATCGAATTTTAATTCGTCATGAACCTAAGTAATTTTTTCCTATGGTCCTCAGTCATTAACGCCCGTCGGTCCGTTGTTATTCTTGTGTCGCCTCCCTTAGCGGAATGTACTAACCGCATTGTGCTTTACTATGTCATTAATTATTCCTTGATTACTTGCTTCTATTTCACCCTAAAGGGATTCAAATGACTAGTTAATCTTTCGGGCGTGCTCTCACTCCTTAATAAATCCCACCTTTCTTGTTGGTACAATGTCGCTCTTAGGAAAAATTTATTTATTCGTGACGAAACACTTTGTCAATCTTGTTTTATATTTGGTTCAACAATTATTTATTATACCTGAGGTGTTCTCAAATCCAAAAATACTGCGGTGAATTCTTCGAGCTCGATCCAATGAATTTTCTTTAACCCTTAGGATATCCCACTCAACTTGTTTTTCATATTACGCATGTCCTTTAGTCGGTTACCTACGAGAGTTTTCCAATTATTATCATGCTCCTATATTACCTAGAGATTACCCATGTCTCTTTTTAAATTACTCATCCAAGGGTATGTCCATTTGAATTAGGTGTTCTTGTCGATATTTCTAAATGATTTTATGTGTTGGTTAAACATAGGTTGGTCCATTTTTCTTTCGACGCTTTCTCTACCGGGATATACTAGCGACTACGTGATTTTATTCTTTTCATAGAGGATGAAAATAGACATCTCATTTACCCGCTTCTTAATTTCTCGTATCTAATACTTCTCCAAAAGGTATTCGGGGTAAGTCTTGGACAGGAATTCATTGGTTACACTATTTTTTTAAGACTTACGATAACTTGGTTAAACTAACGGGTTTCCTTTAAGTACCTTATCAATCCTTAACAGATCCCACTCTTCTAGTTTGTAATGCGTCGCCCTTAGGAAATTTATTTATTACCTATGAACCATGTGGTCACTCTTGTTTTGTTTTTGGTTCATTATTTATTTATTATACTTGGAGTGTTCTCTAATTTCAAAAGTAGTGTGGTGAGTTTCACGGGCTCAACCTAAGATAGATAAAATTTAAATCATTTGGAAGACCCAACTCCGTTCATCCTTAATCCGGAAATATTTATGTCTCAAGTCAATCAACTAATCGTCTTAGTCATGCCCAAGAGGATCTTTTAATTATTACTAAGTTCCCATCACTTTGAAATTTCCAAATGTTAGTCAAACATTCTTTATGCATACCCGACCATGGGTTACACGAAAGTTATTTTGGTCCAATTGCTTGGCCTATAAAATTTATAATGAATATCCTTCTCACTATGTCTTTTTATTAGCTCTCTCTTAAATAGGCCGTCTTGATAGGTATTCATCATTTTTATGTAATGATTTCCATGAAGAATTTCCTTGCTTGGTGGGTTATCACCTTGATAAATTACATTTTGCACTAAGAATTATCCACCATATTTTGGTAATTATGAATCTTATATTTTATGGGTGTGCAATCTTTCGTCCTCAATCATAACTTCGTCCTTGGTGATCCATAATATTTAATTCATCGTATGATATCCCTTGTATATTTTTATTTTTGTTGTTGTTGTCGTCAATACTATTATTATTATTATTATTATTATTATTATTATTATTATTATTATTATTCGTGAAGGAGAATCCTTTTACATATCATATTTGGGAAGATAATTTCTAACGATACCATCGAGCCTTACTTAGCATATTATTCTAATCAAGGATTGGGTTCCAAGTACTTAAACCTAAAGGAATAGAATTTAATGACTTAAGTTATTCCTTTAAGTGGTCATTGAGGCAATTGCTCCCTCAAGAATATTCTCGATAAATATTCAATTTCCCTTGCCAATTTGGCATATGAATTTAGGGAAAATTCGTGAATATTTTATAGAACTCGTGGTGAGTTTAAAAATTTCTTTGGTGCCCTTACATGACATTCGCGTCTTATCTTCAAGCCCATATGAAATTTAGGAAAATCTTATTCTTGGTTATCCGTGTGATTATCGTAGCTATCATATAAATCGTGTTCTCACAATCCTAAGGCATAACCTTAATTTAGTCCATAATTACCCCGAAGGCAAAGCATAATAGTAGAAGTTCAGTCATATATCCGAAACTGAAAATGGCTCAAGGCCGGTTCGATACAACGCCGTGATTTGGTAGATCTACTGTTGGGGTAAACGTCCCCGAGATCTTACCGATGATAAAAGTAAAACTAAGTGCAAATACCGTCATCTCCTGTAGGCATCGTCTACATAATAGGTCCTAAATAAAGCGACTAGGTTCTGGGAACTAGACACTAAGGAAATGTGATACGTGAAGGTAGCTAGAGATGGGTGGAAGACGGCTCATGACGGAAACGATCGAGTCCCTCATCCTACTCGTCGGAACCCTCGGGGTCTGACCCCTCTTGCGCGGGTTCCTCAGCTGCCGCTGCACTGGTGGACGCGGGCGCGTTCTCCATAGTAGTGTACTTATGGATACGGTCTAGTATGTCCGTGCGCATCCACCCCTCGGGTCCCCACTCAGTCCTAAGATGGTGAAGCTCCTTGAAGAGCGAGATGGTGTGTGTCTCCAGCGCAGCGATCCGCTTTCGCTGTCTCGCAATCTCGCCATCCTGTCGCTGAGCGACAGCCTCGAGGTAGTCCTGCATTAGCACCTTCAGGCGCAACTCGGTCTCCACCTGAGCTTCCACCTCTTTCAGCCTTACCCTCAATTGGGCTTTCCTGGCCTCAAGGCCGCAGACTTCGTGCTCGAGCTTGGCCACGTCCCTAGTCAAGTGGGCCACGGTGTCACTAAAGGCCAAAAGTGCCGGGTCCGACATCTGGGAAAAACCCTTGTCAGAATAACTTATAACAACTAAAATTCTGCTCGTGCCTATATGTATAATGTGCGTGTGTTCCCATCCCCAAATATAACTTTATAACTTTTAAAACACTTGGCATAGTCTTTCCAAAAATTATTTTAGTGCAAAAATTGCAATAATTTAAATGCACCACTTCCTTGGAAAAATGCTTCAAAAATAATTTCTTCGTGCACAAATTTTAAAAATTTTAAATGCACTACTAGCATAGCAATCATGCTTTAAAAATAATCCCTAATGTGCAAAAATTTAAGTAATTTAAATGCACATTTTTCCATCGCAAAAATACTTCCAATGCTTTTAGTGTAAAAATTTAATAATTTTGAATACACTACTTGCATAGCCATAGAACTTTCAAAATAATTTTTGGTGCATAAATTTTAAATAATTTAAATGCACAAATTCCAAGAGCAAAATGCTCTGATACCAAACTGTAACACCCCCATTTTCTCTAAAGATGCAGCGGAAGAAAAGTGCACAAATCAATGGGTGGGGTGCTACCGCCACGTATCCCGGACCGCCCGAAATACGCTAAGGCTAAAAATAATGGGTGCAGAACATAAGAGTTTAATGCATATGATAACCACTTCCCGGGCAAGTTAGCATATACTCTGCACAAAAGCTTATAATACCGTAACAAGTATAAGCTTAATAAAAATATTTGGTATAGCGGAACCAAACGGAGGAACGCATTCCTCAAAGGAGCTCAATAATAGGAATGGAATAAATCCATGGAAATTTTTATTTTAAAAGAGGTTGTACCTCGCATTTCAAAAATATAATAATAAGGGGCTGTCTATCTCGTATTTCAAAAATAACACTGCTAAATGCAAAAATGCATCGTTTAAACAGTAGGGCACAACGTTTGCATAAGCGGGATAAAACCCAAATAATCATCCATTCTTGATAAATAATTTCCCATGCTTTATAAAAATTATCTTTGCCTCATAAAAGAATGATCGATCTATGCCAAGAAATAAGTTCTATCCCCATAAGGGATTTTAGAAATATTCATTCTTATAACTATTACCCCGTACCGTGCCCGTGCAAAATATGCTCTAACGAACCTTGCAGATTTGAAACCTGAAAGGAAATGGTGACAAGTGTAGAGTCAGCGAAAACAATCGCTGAGTAAGTAGAAGTTTACTCCCGGAGGAGGTAGGGTAGCAGAAATAATTTAAAGACAACAGTTATGGTAATGGTATGCTAAAAACGAGAATAATTTGTACATAAAGTCAATATTAATCTAACCCGGGAATAGTTAATACAGCAATATGCGTTACCGAGATGTAAAATCCCAGCCACTGTGATGTGCAGGATCCCAACGGGCTCAAACTGCACATACACGCAAGGGTGTGGGGGAGGTAAGAAATTTCCTCGAAACCCACCACTGGAATCAGATATGGAACCGCCTGGATAGCCCCAAGAGTCCCCGTGTGGCGATTAAGTGCACAACAACGTAGGAGTTGGGCAGCCAGCCCATACCCAGACCCAGCCCCCGTAACAATGAGCTCAAAAATCCGTAGGATTTGAGAATAGTTGCGAACAGTATAAAGCACAGTAAAATGGCATACCAATAATCCAAAAGCAGTAGGGAGCAATAAGCATAAATTTAAAATATAATAAAGCGGTTTGTAATTTATGCTTAAGCTAAAATAAATTTGGGCTTACTCCCCAAAGAGTAAAAATCTACTTACAGTCACCGAAGACGGGATGGGGATGACACACGCACAGGCTACGAGCAGAATCCTTTACAGCTACGTGACTAAGAAAAATACTCTAATATTAATTTATACGCTATAATGGCTCTTTAACTAAATTAATAATAATAACTAGAATAATATCTAAATAATATTTAAAAGTTCCATTTAAATAAATCTTACCGGAACACTTCACAGCTTCTGCGGACTAGTTATAACATTCCACTAAGCTCCTAAAAATCTTTTTATGGAACTAGTAGCAAAAATGGGAAAAGTGAAATAGAAAAGAAAATAGAGAGGACCGAAGAAGAAAATAGTAGAACAAGAAAAGAATGCAGGACAGAACTCGCGAAAGCAGATAAGAGAATAGAGGACGAATAAACGATAATGAAAGAAGAAAATTAAGAAGCAGAGTGGAGAGAGAGACGTGTGAGAAGTGTTGGGAAGGAGGTTTATATAGAGAAATTGTAGCCGGCTTTGGTCTGGGCAATCCACAGTCTTGCTTAACTCTGTAAAATACCTCACAGACATCCGTAATAGTCTATCCAACTGATTGAATTCCCAGGCTTCCATTATTTCTTTACGCAACAGCTAATCCATTCTGTTTTTGTCCCTTCTACCCGTCCCACAACCCTATTACTTTTGCAGCGGTTCTCTAAATCCCAAATCTCAGATTTGTTTCCTTCATTCCCCCTTGTGCAACAGCTTGCTCCTCATCCCTCTTCCCTTTTACCCATCCATTTCGCCCCTCCCCTTCTGTTCCCTTCCAATCACTTCAAGGTCCAAATCTCCACAGGCTTTTAGTCCCTTCATGGAGGCATTGCAGTGCAGTCCCGGGCGGCGGCGGCGACGGGCGACCGGCGATGGGATGGCAGCGGCGAGACAACAGCGGCGATGGTGGCAGGCGACTGATTCCCCTCCCTCACTCTCGGATCTCTCTCTCTCTTTCTATTCTTCTTCTTCTTTTTATTTTGATTTTGGTTTTTGATTTGTGGTTGGGGATTTGAGGGGTTGTGGTGGTCTTGACTCGATTTTGGAGGGAGGCGAGGGAGATGATGGTGGCGCGGCGGAGCAGGGCCGCGGTTGGTTCGTCCGGAAAATGGAGAGGTCGGAAATGGCGAAATGGGAGAGGGGCGGAGGCGGCGGACGGTGGCCAGCGACAGGCGGCAGTCGGCCCCCTTCCTTCTATTTTATTCTTCTTTTTGTGGTTTTGGTTTTCTTTTTTTTGATTTGGTGTTGGTTTTTGTTGGAGGATTGAAGAAAAATGTGAATGGTGGTGTTGGATCTGTGAAGGGGGGTGGCGTTTTGGTGGTGGTGGCCGGAAGGGCGTGGAGATGACGATGGTGGCTCGGTGGTGGTGATTTTTGGAGCAAAAATGGAGGGTGGCGGATCTGGGTGGCTGCCGGAGGTGGGCCACCGGCGGTGGTGGCGGCGCCGGAGTGGCGGCGGCGGCGGCGGCGGCTGCAACCTTGTTTTAGGGTTAGGGTTTGATTGGGTTGGGCTTGCTCCAAATGGGCCTAAGTCAATGGTATTGGGCTATTGGTACTAGACTTGTTTTAATTAAATGCCCCAATTCCAATACTCCAATCCATTCACTTAATGGACTTAATTGATTTAACTCATCATAATTATGGACTTAATCAACTAATTAGTTTCAATTATGGACTTAATAATTTTATAACACTTATCTCTTATGGACTTAATAATTTTATAACACTTATCTCTTAACATAATAGATTTAATTGATTTAAATTATTTATTAATTGGCACCGTTAGCCAAATAAATTCAAATTTCCAAATTTCCCAAACCGGGACAATTGCTAGTCAAAGTTGGACAATTCATCAATTCCCAACAATGAAATGATCATCTATTTTAATATAATTTGTAGGGACTTAATCTTATAATCCAATCCACCTTTAATGTTATTTACTTCAATACTTACGAATTATTCGAAACCCTATTTTCTCCAATTCGGGACAATCGCAATTTAACGGCCGGACAATTCCTAATAATTACATGGGTTTAGTGTTTTAATTTAATTACACGGACCTAATTTTATGGCTTAACTCATAAATTGTGCTATTTAATAGATTAGTCCATCTATTAATTTATCACCTTTAGTGAAATGACTCACCACTTCAAATTCCCTAATCCGGACAATTAATCGTTAAATGGGTCGCTAGATAATTTATTCAATTGGTCAAGTATTAATATTAATGATTAATTTGTAATATAATTTGAGTCCAATTTCATTTAGTATAACATTAACTCAAAAATTCCTAACGTTTGCCCATTACGCGAGTTTAGGATTTAAATTATCATTTGTCATGAACTTAATTAATACTTTCTAGATTTAATATTTAGTCTTACTACCATAATCTTATTTAGTGGACTTATGGATTTAGATTATGATTTCCTTGTCACAATAATCAAGTGTATTGATATTTAACCTAATTACTTATAAATCATTCAATGGGTTTAGCTTACTTAGTAATTAGCTCCAGTAGGCAAATTGGTCGAGGTCTCGGAAAATATTAATTAAATGTTTCGCTAATTAAAAATTTGTCTGTCCTCTAGTTCCAAAATTTAAGTAGCTAAGTATTTTATTCCGACCATTATTATTCATTTCATCATTTACTCATGTCTAATAATATTTATTTAGAGTCCAATAGTTCATAAGCTCGTCTACTTTGGCCATTCAATATATTTCTATCCGGTACCCTCGTCAGATAATTTGGTTTAACTTAATTTGCCTTTGGCAATGTTTAATCCAGCTCGTATACATAAACTGGGGAACTTAATTAAATTTTTGATAATTTATAAATTAATACTTATATGCTAATTCAATAGTTTCATACTTAAAAGTTTTTAACTCCTAAAATTTAATTCTCAGCTAAGATTGATTTGAATAAATTCGCACTTTAAAAGTAAATATCTTTTCCTTTCATGTTCTAAAAATTTTATTTATGAGAAATTTTGAATATTTATTTATTAAAATTTAAATTTCTATTAAAAAATTTTACGGGGTGTTATAATCTTACCCAAGGAAATAGATCTATCACTAGCTATTATAATGATCTCAAATCTCAGTGGCATGCTCTAAAAGCCTTGAAACCCTTTCCAAAAACTTGTAGTGCAGAAACACTAAAGGCTCTTAAGGATTCAGAGGAGTATGAGTTGTTTGTACAGTTTTTGATGGGGGTTAATGCTGACTTTGAGCATGTTAGCAATCAGATTCTCCTAATGGATCCTCTTCCTCATGTTAGTTGTGCTCATGGGATGCTGTGTGGTATTGAGCAAAAGGGCAACAATGGAGGAGACAGTTCAAACACATCTAACTTTGCTCTAGCAGCTGTTGATAGAGGAACTGTGGACAAAGGTGTTGGTCGAGGGAATAGTGTCATTTGCTCCTACTGCAAGAAGACAGGTCACACAAGGGAAAAGTGTTATCAGTTGGCTAACAAAAATGCCTATTGTGACCATTGCAAGAAGAGTGGCCACAGTAGGGCTAATTGCTTCATGGTCTCAGGTGTAATACCAGACTGGTACAAGACCTTAGCTGAGAAAAGGAAGAACAAATCTGTGGTTGGTGCTGTGATCACAGGGCCTTCCAAAGGTGTCAGTGGTGAGGACTTGGAGGTCAGAATACTCTCCAAGATTGAAGCCAAATTGGATGAGTTTGCTAAGAATCAGTCTGTGAATCTTCCAACACCAATGGACTTTGCTGGAGGAGTGTTTGACAGAGAGATATTTGAACTTGCAGGTAATACTTCGGACTCCAACTTTCTCAGAGGCTCTTGGCTATTAGACTCAGGTGCTAGTAGTCATCTTTGTGCTGATATTACCTACTTGATTGACCCTCAGCCTTTTAGATTCAACAAGTCAATATTTCTGCCAGATGGCTCTATCAAAACCCCTACTCACATTGGTTCAGTTAGATTATTGAAAGATCTAATTGTTCCAAATATTTTATTTGTTCCTGGATTGATTCTCAATCTCCTGTCTATTAGCCAACTCACTAGAGAGCTGCAATGTCTAGCTATTTTTGATCCAACCTCATGTCTTTTGCAGGACATGAAATCTAAGAAGACTTTGCTCAAGGGTACTCTCCTACATAACCTTTACTCTTTCTGCTATGATAGAAATATTGCTCAATATTGTTTTCCTACTCTCACTACTGTAAGCAAGCCCAGTAATTTTGATCTTTGGCACAACATTCTTGGGCATCCCTCCCCCTTAGTTATGTCTAAATTGGGTTTTAACCCTGAGGACAAGAATAAATTGCCCTGTAATACCTGTTCTACTTCAAAACTGCATAGATTGCCTTTTTCATCCAGTGATTCTCATGCTTCTTCATGTTTTGACTTGATACACTGTGATCTCTGGGGACCATTCTCTATAGGAGATAGATCCAATTACAAGTATATTCTAACCATTGTTGATGATTGCTCTAGAGCAACTTGGTTGTATTTGTTGCATCATAAATCTGCTACCTCTGAACTGCTATCTTCCTACTTCACTTATGTTAAAACTCACTTCAATAAGCTGGTTAAGGTGGTTAGAACTGATAATGGTAGTGAGTTTTGTAACAAATCCTGTTTGAATCTGTTCACCTCTCTTGGGATTGTTCACCAAACTTCATGCATATACACACCTCAGCAAAATGGTAGAGTGGAGAGAAAACATAGACACTTGATCCAAGTTGCCAGAAACCTCCTTCTCACATCTTCTGTTCCAAAAAGTTACTGGGGTGATGCTATGCTTTTAGCAACCCATCTTATCAATAGACTCCCTACCTTAGTCCTTGATTGGAAATCTCCCTGTGAAGTCTTACTTGGTCAAAAACCTGACATCTCTTCACTTCACTGTTTTGGTTGTTTATGCTATGTCAAAATTCCTCATCCTTCAGGGAAGCTTGATGCTCGAGGCCTGAAGGGTGCATTTCTTGGGATGGCTCCAGGGAAGAAAGGGTATAAAGTCTTAGTGCTTGATAGCAAAAAGGTAGTTGTCTCAAGGGATGTAGTATTTCATGACACTATATTTCCCTTTGATCCTAGCCAATCCTTGTCTCCATCCAATATCAGCCCTTCCTCTCCTTCTTCCCAAGAACCTGCTCTTGATCTGCCTATCCTTCTCTCCTATCCCTCTACATCTCATCAAAATTCTCATGAAATCTGTGAGCAGCCCACTGCTACTCACCATAAAGCTGACTCTCTTGGTGATCCCACTGATCATCATGATACACAGCACTCCCCTCTGATCTCTCACAGATCAGTGAGTCATACTCATGATGTCTCCTCCTCCGTCTCTCCTACTGAGAGACATGACTCATTACACTCCATTGAGTTGCCTGCTAACAACTCAATCTCAGATTTTCCATCTCCTATGGGAAATCCTCCTTCATCTAATTCTTTTTTCAGCACTAGAGAAGCTACTTAAGCACCTGTGGCTCTTGCCAGACCAAAGAGAAATATTAAGAGGCCAGCTAAGTATAAAGACTACATCTGTACATCCATTGATAGCATTGATCAAGTGCCCTCCTCTTATGATCAAGCTCATGGCATCCCTCACTGGGATAAGGCCATAAATGATGAAATTGCTGCATTAGAAAAGAATGGGACTTGGGATGTTGTGTCTTTACCTGCAGGGAAGAAACCCATAGGATGTAAATGGGTGTTTAGAGTAAAGTGCAACCCTGATGGATCAGTTAACAAACATAAAGCTCGTCTTGTGGCAAAAGGGTTCCATCAGAGGTTTGGCAAAGACTTCTTTGAGATATTTGCCCCTGTTGCCAAGACTATCAGTGTAAGACTGATTATTGCTCTTGCTGCCTCTCATCGATGGAGTCTCTCTCAAATGGATATCAATAATGCATTTTTACATGGCAAGTTAGAAGAAGAGATTTATATTGTTTGCCTTGAGGGACTTGCCTCATCCTCAGGACAGGTCTGCAAACTAAAAAAAATCCCTATATGGCTTGAAGCAAGCCCCCAGGCAATGGTACACTGCCCTTAAAACTTTCCTCCTTACCTCAGGTTTCAAGTGCACTTACTCAGATCCATGTGTGTTCTTCAAGTTTACCTGTGTTGGAATCATTATCCTAGTGGTCTATGTGGATGATATTCTGATCACAGGAGAAGACACAGATGCTATTACTGACATCAAGAAGAGTCTGCACAGAGAATTTACCATTAAAGACCTTGGTGATGCCTCTTATTTCCTTGGGCTTGAAATCTCCCAATCCTCTTCAGGTATCTCTGTCAGTCAACATAAATATGCTATGGATATTGTCTCTGAAGTTGAGCTCCCTGCAACTTCCAAAGTTCACATCCCCTGCATTCCTCATCATCAATATGACACCTCTGGACCTCTCTTTGATAGACCTCAGTTGTTTCGAAGGCTAGTTGGAAAGCTTCTCTACCTAGGCTTCTCAAGACCTGATATCTGCTTCAGTGTGCAGCAACTAAGCCAACACATGCATGAGCCCACTGTCAACCATTGGAATGGAGTGATCCAGGTTCTGCAATACATTAAAAATACCCCTCACATTGGGCTCCATTATCCTTTTGGTCTCTCTCTTGAATTAAAAGGTTATTGTGATGCTGATTGGGGCAATTGCCCTACCACTCGAAAATCTCTCACTGGATTCTGTATCTTTCTTGGAGACTCCCTCATCTCCTGGAAAACTAAGAAGCAAGACACAGTCTCAAGAAGCTCTACTGAGGCTGAGTATCGCAGCCTTGGAGTCACTGCAGCAGAACTCATTTGGGTTGGTTCCCCCTTCAAAGAGTTGCACCTGTCTCTACCTACCCCTTATCCCTTGCACTGTGATAACATGTCAGCAATCCAACTTGTCAAAAACGCCATTCATCATGAACGAACTAAGCATCTTGATGTGGGATGTCACTTTGTCAGGGATCACTTCCAACAAGTTCTCATTGATCCCCTTTATGTTCCTACTACCCACCAGCTTGCAGATGTGTTTACAAAAGGCTTAACTCCTCGACATTTTCACCTCTTTTGCTCCAAGCTGAAGCTGTGGAATGCTCCAGCTTGCGGGGGGGGGGGGGGGGGGGGGGGAGGGGTATTGAGCATGAGGAGATGAAGCCAAGAAAGGTTGCAGAGCTCGACTGGCAGCAGCATAGGAGATGAAGGCTTTTGTTTTGTTGTTTTTTTTGTCTTTTGGGCTTATGTCTCATACTGGGCTTATTTTCCTGTTAATGGGCCATTCCTGTTACTGGATCCATTCATTAGCCTTAGCCCATTAGTTTGAGTGTATATGTTCCAGTATTTTCCTTTTGCAAAGTGTAACAAACTTATTCTTTCGCACTCATCAATGGAACAGCATTTCCCTTCTTCCTCATTCTCTCTCAAGTTTCACATTAGCCCAATTGCCAAATGAAGAAAGAATTCTATGACCTTATCACCCATTAAACAAATGCAAAGTTGTGAATGATTCTTTGAAGAGTAGCTTTCTAAATTTAGATATCATGTATAGTTTTAACTTAAGAATTACGTATTTTAACTGAATTTTTTTGGTGAGGGGAGCCGAAGCTCAGCAAATAAGAGAAACAAGACTACAGAAAAAAGAAAAGGAAGGGGAAAACCAAAACAAAGAAAGAAAAAATCTAACAATCAAAACCGAGGGTACCAAGTGGCTGCCATATCATGGCCGAACATCATTCGGGGAAAGGCCCAGGTCGTAAAGAATTCCACCGAACGCGATCCATGCTTAGCCAAAGCATCAGCTACAACATTGCTTTCCCGAAGAATATAGAACCATTTGTAGCCTGGTCGAAGAATAAGGATGTCCTGGATACGTCGAATCAAAGCATAGAGAGGGTGGCCGGATCTCAAATCGTGCCGAATGAGACGAAGAGCCTCCATTGAATCAGAGTAGCAACAAATGGATTCAACACCCATAGCATGGAGCCGTTTCAAACCATTCCAAATACCATAGAGTTCTGCCAAGAGATTAGTAGACATGCCAATCGAGCCAGAAAACCCTTCCAGCCAACGACCATCCCTATCACAAAGAACTCCACCAAACTCTGCACGCCCCGAGTTCCCAAGTGCACTGCCATCAACATGCAACATGCAGCACCATACCATTATGACTCCGGGGTTCCACTGAACTTGGTGCAATTCCCTAACATGAGGTGAGCGGCTGCAGGTCCTCTCAAAAGCTTCACCGAGTAATCTGGCCCGACGAACGACTTCCTCATTATTCCATATTTTAACAGAATTTCTTTTTAAAAAAGATATATACTTAAATTATTCCATATTTCTAATTTCATATATCAATTTTAAGAAATACACATCAATTTCAAAATATTTGAAAAACATAAGCATACATTCAAATTCAACAGTTTTCAATTCACTATTTTTTTTTTTTTTTTTTTTTGTGGGTAATGACTATTTTTTACACCTAAACTATTTGGACATGTCTATTTATGTCCTTAAACTTTTTTTTGGAAAAAAAATACCCTTTAATTATCTAAATGTAAAATTTACTACACTTATGTCCAATTTGAACGTTAACTCCCCTAATGGACGTTAAGTTGCAGGGATAAAATTGTATTTACACTTTTTTTATTTCATTCATTCAACTTTTTTTTGCAGGGTTAATTTGTAAAATTTAGGGTAAATTAGGAGTAATCTATATATATATAGAGGATGAGTATATATATTATCTATATATATATATTAAAGCATTAGTGAACAACCCATCCTAAATTTAATGTGGTGTCTCCATTTCAAATTTCTAATTTTTTATAGATTTTTGCATTTTTAATTGTGTTAATTTTAGATTTCGCATTTATGTATTTATTTATTCATTAATATATATTTTTATTTTTTGAAATATATGATATTTCCAATTTATATGGAATTCCCACAATATTCACTTTTAAAAAAATTTGAAAGATTTGAAATTTAAAATTTTGCATATTTTATTTTATCTATATCATTTTGCATTTTCTATTTACTAAATTTAGATTTTCGCATTTACTTATTTATTCATTATAAATTTTATCGTATTCTGTATAAAATATATCATTTACTTATAAATTTCCGCTCTATCCTATCGTGTCACATATATTCACTTTTAAGAACATTTGAAAGATAAAATTTGAAATTTGCATTTTTTATTTTATCTATTTTGGATTTTATTATTTTGAATTTTTTTTTATCTATTTTAGATTGTATTATTTTACATTTTTGTTTTAGATTTTATTGCTGCATTTATTATTTATTTATAGATTTCAAGGTTTTACACAATAGGATTATTATGACATGAATACACATTTCAGTTTTTGCACCATATAATTATTATGTTGAGGTTCTGTACCAGCAACTAAAAATTATGTTGCGTTTATGTTTCAATATAGTGATCATATATAATGCCGGTAATTTTGTGTAGGTTTGGTATCACTCTTTGGTTATATTTTCCGGGGTGTGGTAAATGGTGTAATCAAAATGTACATTGCACATCATATTTATTCATTCATGTTAATATATTAATGTGTATATAGCAATCCCAATTTTTAGTTTTTAAAAAATATTTAATTTCCAATTTATATGGAGTTCCCACAATTTTTAGTTTTTAAAAGATTTTGGAATTTCAAATTTATATAGAACTAGCATTTTTTGCCCGCGCGTTGCGCACGGGCGTATTGCTTTCTTATTATGAATAGAACTAATATATATTTTTTTTAGTTGAATGAACAAAATAAATACGTAGAAGTATACAATTTGGAATTCATAGTCAATGATAATTTTAGAGATAATGGTTTAGAGTTTAGAGATATAAAGTTAAAAGTTAAGGAGGAATAGAGTTTATAATTTAACAATCAAATTTAGGATTTCATTGTTAAAATGAAACATATTTATTATAAATTAGTTATTTTAACATCCCATTATCCCTCGACCCTCCTCCCATTATGTGAATTTTCTTGAATGATATAACAATTTTCTAATAATTCAATTCCCTCTCCTATCCACATGATCTATTAAATAATTCGATTCCACAATACTAAAGCTAAATAAACTCGAAACTTAGCCTGCTTGGTTGAAAGTGGGAACCAAGTATTTTCTCAACCAACTTATAGAGTTTTTGATACAACTTCTCCACCTGCCATCAACAAAACATTCATTATCACTCCTAAATGATACAATTTCATATCAGAAATGTTTTTAGTTGATATTTAGTGAAAACAATCATCAGGACAACCAAAAATTCTGAACACAGGCTAATTCCTATCTCCACTCCAGGTAGAGCAATTCAAGTTATGCTTATAATAATAGTATAGTTTTTGTAATAGTTAGTGAGAATTTTGTGTGAATGTCAATCATCAACTCTCCAAGGATAAAAGGAAAATCAATAATTACATTAATGAGATTTGGCACACACCTTATAAATCAACTCCTCAATTTGTTCATCGTGATCAATTGAATCTTTGGCCATTCAATCGACGGAACAACAGAAGTGAACACTAATGCAATGCCTTTAGCTGTAAAAGAAATAGTCAATTTAGCATTTAAGAAAACTTTTTACCCATTTACTCCATTGGACCAAGCAATTGGTAAAGCTTAACATTTCTTTGTTCAAATTATGTTCCTGCAAGAGGGTGGTAGAAATTAGAATTACTACATTATCCAATATTTTATGTTTATATGCTCCAAGGAAACTCACTATTAACATGTAGCTACTTTGTCGAGCATGGCTTCAATGGTGAAGCTGCATCTTTTGTAGAAAGTTCATCAAATTTTGAATATCCGTTCTACTCAATTCTTTGATTTTATTATTCTGAATAAAATTAAGAGGTTGTTCTTTGGGGCATTAAATCAAATACAATGATAGGAATGCCAATATAATACCCTTAAGTGTAAAAATCGGGAGTATGCATGCATAACCAGAATGAATTATCCAAGCAATCCACACAGCTCTTGAAGCGAGTCACTATTGGCATTGAAGTAAAGTTAGTAGAGAAAACCTCGGATCGTTTGGTGAGGCAGAGGATGAGAGGAACATAGAAAAGAACAGATGAATTTATTGATGTTTATTTATTTATTATTTTTTTTTGCTGATGACGTGTTTGATTATATGGCATTACTCAGCAGCTATCAATCTACCCGCTTGTTTTAATAAGAGCATTTGATCTAAAAATGAGCGTATAATGATTGAACTTATATGAGGATATAAAATGAGAATATAATTTTTTTTTCTTTGAATTACATGAGATTCAAGTCTTTTGTTTATGTTTTCGATTTTTTTTCTTTTTTCTCTTTGCCCGCCTTCTCAGACTTGTTCACCAAAAAAAAGGCTTTTGCTTAAAATAGTGGTTGGAATGCATGTAACAAAAATTTAAAAGGGAAATAAATGAGAGAATAAGATGATTGAAGAAAAATTCAAAGACACAACCAAATGAACATAACATAAAATAAATTATTTTTAATCTTAAAAACCTAAATATAAATAGTTTCACTTTCATATCTAAAATAATGAGCGTAAGTGGAAAACTTGATAAGTTTAGTATTGTATGTTTATATTTATGATAAATGTTCACTTTAGATTATTCTTTGTAAAAAATAAAATGGTTAATATGTTTGATTGAAAGTTTATATTCACATGTTTTGTATCATGTTTGAACGTCATGATCACTTAAAAAAAATATTAGAGCTTTTGGATAAAAATATTGCTACAATCCAAAACTAATTATGATTCCCACAAATCTTCACAATTATTTATACTAAAATACTTCTTATATCCTTTTACAATACAAATTATTTATATATAAAAAATTTGTATAAAAATTTACTTTGAATTTCATATACATATATATTTATATTGAAATAAAATAAGGATTAAGGATATTATGTCTAAAAGTTAAACTATGATACGTGTTAGTCTTTTTTTTTCATTTTCTTTCTTTTCTTCTTAAGAAAGAAAGAAAAAATTATGTAGAATTTGGCTAAAATGGTATGGAATTTTTAAGTGATTATTTATTTTATATTATCAATTTTTTTAATGTCAGTTTAATGTTTACACCATATTTTTAATGAAATATTTATATTTAAAATATGTCATTGATTAAAAATGTTTGAAATCTATTATTTTAAATTCCTTATATTGATATAGGATTCTATTTTAGACACATATTTTTAACCTAATTATATTTTGTAACATCCCGAATAATTAATTCATGGTTAAATTAATTTAATCATGATTAATTAACTAAGTTGGCTTAATTAATCAAATTGGTGCTTGATATATTATTTAAGTAGCCCAATGAGATAAATTAAGAGCCCAACTCATTAAATGATTAGTGGAAGAAGAAGCCCAATTTCCTAGTCCAAGACCAAAACATTTGATACAAGCCCATTAACCCCTTCTATTTAATGAATCGGGAGTTTGAGATTTGGGGACAATTCTCACCCTTTCTCTCGTCCCTTTCAAGAAGAAGAAATTGGGGATCTCATTCTCATTCTCCAATTGCTTTTTCCCGTCACTTGCAAGAAGAACAAATTGGGGTTTTGGAGCTTAAATCGGCAGCCATGGAGTGATGGAGCTACAAATCTTGAGTTCGATGAAGATTTCCCAGGTAAGGATTTGGAGTATTTCTTTCTTCTTCTTCCAGCTTCGCTCTTCCGTTCCTTCTTCTTTTCTGCCGATTGGAGCAACAACCGAGGGGGGTGGGGCTGCCGGAGTGAAGTCGGAGGGAGGAGATGAGATGGTGGAGCTCGCCGGGAGGCGAGCTGCTGCTCGGAAGAGCAGCGCGCAGATGCGCGCTGCTGTGCAGCGGCGTTCCGCCGCTGCTCCTGCTGACGGCCGCCGGCCTTTCGCCGGTGGCTGGGGGCTGCGCCGGAGCAGGAGGTGGCGCCGGAGTTGGAGGAGACGAGGATGGCGAGGTGGTGGCGCCGCGGTGGCGCGACGCCGGAGGGGCAGCAGCAGCTGCTGCTGCTGCTGTGCAGCGGCGATTTCGCCGCTGCTGTTGGCGATCGCCGCCGGCGTGTCGCCGGCGGCCAGGTGGTGGTTGTGATGGTGTCGTGGTGGCGGTGATGTTGGCAGAGGTGGTGGTGGCCGACAGTCATGGTGCGGTGGATTTGGGTGTTTTCTTATTTTGTGTTCTTGGTATTTTGGTTGATTTCTTTTTCTAAATTGTAGATTTGAGTATTAGAAATGCATTTTAATTATTGATTATTGCTTAAATGATAAATTGTAGAAGTTACATGGTTTTGGGGATTAGATTGGTAAATTGATGAAATTGAGATTTGTGATAGATTGTGAATTTGGGGATTCTTGAGTTAATAAATTTGATCCTTATATGTCAATGTTGGATAAAGTATTGGTTGCCTAGTGGGTAAATTGGCTTGGTGAGCATGTTGTAATTGCTTAATTTTTCTTATGCATTCAAAATGTGTAACTTGAAGAGATTTTATTGTTTTTAAGTGTTCTATGAATAGGTTGAATACTTAGTGGAGTATAAAGATTTGAAAATCAAGTATTAAATGGAATTGTTTTAATTACTTGATAATGAGGAATATTGAACATGTTAACTTTGCTTGGTTATAATGTGACTTATGGGTTAAATGAATTTTTGAAAGAGGTTCTTTTGAATAGACATGTTGTGATATTAAATTGAGGATTGTTGGTGTTAATATTTCAAGTATGGTGTTGGTTTTAATTAAATTGGATATTTGGTTATGTTAAATAAATTGGGAAACCTTGTTAGTATTTTAATGTTGTGATACTTGAATGCTTGGAGAACTTGTAGTATATAGTGTGGCATGTTGGATTGAATTATTCTTTATATTATTGATGTTGTTGGGTTATTCAATATTAATCAATTCTATGTTGATAAACATAGAATTGGAAGTGTTGGGTGGTTGATTTGGAGGGATTATAAAAAGGGGATTGGAGGTGGTTGTTGGTGTTGGAGATAAGAGGAGATGATGAAATTGGTATTGTTAAATTATTTTAATTCTTATGATGATATTATTGTACAGGGAACGAGTGTGGACTTGTATTGAAGCCACGTGAAAGTTGAAGTTGTACAAAGGGAGCTTGAAGATTTATAATAAAGGCAAGGTTTAGAATAGCAAATTAGATCGGGGTTAGGAATAGACTAGTATAGTCTATGTTGCCTTAGTATTGGGAACTCTCGTGTGTACGGATTCCCTGCGTATAATGAGGATGCCTTAGAATTAGGCTAGAACTGCTTGCGAATATCTCACTAATTATTATGCTCATAACCTGGAACTTAGTTGCAATTAGAGAAGATCTACCATGCCTTAGTTTAGGATGGAATCTTGCGTTGCTTCTATTTTGATGTTATGAGTTGAGTGCCGATACGTGGGACTTGGCACACCCCTGATTACACTTAACTCGAGATGAGTTGTTTATTTTGTCATGACGCGTAATTTACGTATTGACATGTGATTGAATTGAATCTGAATATCTGTGATGATATGTGAATATCTGTGATGATATGAAATGCCACGACGGTAGGATACGCTATGCTTACGAGTCGGTATCCGATTGGGCATAGTGGGGTCTCTACCCAGAAGCATTGATACTGAAAAATTATGCCACGACGGTAGGACACGCTATGCTTACGAGTCGGTACCCGATTGGGCATAGTGGGGTCTCTACCCAGAAGCATTTTGGCTAGAAAGGGCTCATGACCCTTAGCCTGACCCGCTTGCCGTAAGCCACGATCTCAGCTGTTAGTGTCCGCGGCGGGGGCACTGTGGGTATATCTCTCGACCATTAAGGGGAGTGGACCCTTATATGGGAGGGAATACCGACCATGGTACCTAGGTGCGCGCTAGACATGCTTATGTGCTGCATTTAGGGTAGATAGACATCTTAGGTCATAACATATCATCTCATCATCCATCATTCATTTTATCTGCAGTGGTTGAAGCACCGGTATGGGACGGTGTGATGTTTACTTTCTGTATTTATTTTATGTCCTTAATTATTGTTATCATTATTGTTATTATTATTGTTATTATTATTGTTATTATTATTTATATAGTATAGTGTTATCATTAGTGTGCCTCGTTTCCAGCTATATCTATTCCTTGCCAGTACGATGTACTGACACCTTGTTGCGGTTATCTGTTTTATAGATCTTCCTACGGATGGCGCAGAACACGATGTTGGGGTACGGGTTGAGCGAACTAGCTAGGCTGCATCCATTATATTTATTGTTTAGAATAAATATTATATGCTCTTGCCTGGCCTTTGATGAAAATATATGTTATTCCTTAAATGTGAGCGGTTGTCACATATGATTTATTTATTGGTCATTCCTGGTATTGGATGTGCGACCATGTCATTATGTTATTTCAGGGCTTGTCGCCCGGATATGCCATGTATTGTTCCTGGGGTTATATACTGCTTTGTTGGCATTTAATTGAGTGTGATACAGGTTTGTATTTATACCTCGCTTCGTATTGACTATCTAAGCTGAGTGATCAACAGTTTAGAATAGTTAATACGGCGATGACGTCACGAAAATGGTTTTAAATTTTCGGGGCGTTACATATTTATTTATTAATATTATAATATGTTAATATTTCTTAAATACTCCTATACTATTATATATTTGATCAAAGAATTAATATTATATAGTTTTATGTTCATAAATATTTGATATGATAAATATATTTACTATAATTTAAAAACATATATTTACTTCATTTATACTGTTTAATTCAATATTAAGCTAGGTAAAAAAATTGGGATATAAAATTTATTAAATTTTTATAGTTCACAACATTTCTTAAATTTAGTTATTCAATATATTTTGAATGAAATACTTTTTAAAAAAATATCATAATTATATTCCTTTTATTGATACAGGATTATATATTTTATACAGACTCAGTTTCAAGCAATTCACTCTTCTTAGTGAATCGAGTCTTAGTCCCCTTTCAAGAGTAGCTGACGACTTTCGTTTTCCCCTTACGCCGTAAAGGGGGTAAATTTTTAATCTAACTAAATTTATTTAATTATATTAAAATATTATTTTTTATAAAATTATATGTATAAGAAAAGTATACATAAAAAAATAATTTATATTATATGTATCAGAAAATAATTTATATTATATGTATCAATATTATTTGATACAATATTATTCAATATTTGTAATACCCGAGAATTTTGTAACATAAATAAATAAATACAATATATAAATAAATTAAATAATTTAAAGATAAAATGAGAAATGGAATTTAATTCCAAGAGATGAAATGAGAAATGAAATTTAATTCAAGAAGGAATTAAATATCCAAGAACCCGTGAAGTCGAAAATAATTTAATTAAATAAATTATTGCACGGGAGCCAAAAGACGACGAATTAGAAGCCGACGAACCCAAACGCGACGGACTCAAGATTTCGAATACGGGATTAATTCGAAACGAGATAAATTTAAGATAAGAATTTATAATCCAAGGATGACCCGAAAAATCGAGCCCGAAAAGGTATGTGGATAGAAACCCGAAAGAGAGGAGAAAAGGCCCGACGGGATCGCACGGCCCAGTCCGAACGCACGGCCCAGACCAGGCCGCGCGCCCGCCGCGCGCCCGTTGGCCTAGCACCGCGCCACCACAGAGGCAGCTGCACACTTGCACGTTTTGGCGATTTCTTGCCTTATTTTCGACCTCCGACTATGGAAACTCAATCACGAATGGGGGAAAGGTATTATGGACGAAATTTGGTTGATCCTTATATACCAATATTCAGATCCTAACCCTTTAATTCATTCCTCAACACCCCATATTCTCTCTATTGTTCTCCCAAAACCGAAAACCCCAAAATCCCTTGTGTTCTTGAGTTCCCGACGAGCAACCGGAGCAAGAGGGCGTTGGAGAAGAGAGGTCAGACCCTTTAGGACGTGGGTAAGTGTTTCTTAAGTTTTCCTACACATTTTCAAACCCGAAAATTCGATCTAACACTAGATTTCTTCTTTCGAGTCGAATTCGTGGCCAAAGTCGGAAGCTTCGCGTTGAGGAGATCCGTTCGTAGCCATCCGTAGATTCCGGACGAACCAAGGGCTGTTTAGAACTCATATTATGTAAGTTAATTCTTACATACGGTTTTTGGTGGCTAAAATTTAACCCGAACATGAGATCTAACGGAAAACTCGATGAAATCTGTCAACAAAAGATTCACACGCGCGCAGTGTTCTTGGAGGAATTTTTCGAACCCTTAAAAGTCTTCAAACGAGAAAACTCAAAACATAAAAAGTGTTCCTAAGACATAGATATACATGCTGTAAAATTTTCATAATTTTTCGTGAAAGTTTGATGCCCGAAAACCGAGTCTGAACACCTCTGAAATTATTTTCGCACTTAGAACTTGGCAGATTTCACTCTCGATCTTGTTAGCCATTTTGACCTTGGATCTAGGCCGAATTAGGACTTGTGCAAAACATGCAATTTGTAGATCTATGAGTATTGAATACCCCTGTAAAATTTCATGCATTTTCATTAAGATTTGCTACCCCAAACCGCGTCGAACATATTCTGTTGCGCGTGAACTTTTCGAAAACTGAGACAGATTATATGATCGAACTTGATGTGCATATTTCTATCACTTGTGATCAAAACTAATCTTTGGTATAAACATAAAAGTTGTAGATAAATGTCTTGTCAACATGCCTGTAAAATTTCGTGCATTTTCATTAAAGTTTGTATAGTCAAAACCCGTGTTGAATACACTGTGTCCAAGAAGGAAAAATCGACAGATTTTTAAACCAAACTTAGTGGATTAATCTGACTTAATCCATGATGAATTTGCATAATTTGCCTCTAATAAAACTTGTTTATTTTGGTGTCTTTTAAGTGCCTGTAAAATTTCATAAATTTTGGAGGTCGCTTGCTATGTTAAAAACTCTTGTGAAAATCAGTGCTCTGTGTAGACAATTATGGCAGATTTTGGCTTGTGTAAAGATTGTAGAATTTCACCCGTTTCCTCACATAATTTTGGAAAACTTAAAACACGAAAGTTGTTCATTAGCGTGTTTTCGATCTACTGTAGAAAATTCAAGTCGATTGCCTTTGAAATAAATTTTTAAACTGAGATGGCGTAAACTGTGGAAATGGCTTGGTTGAAATGTTGAAAAACTCGTCTTTGAGAAACACATGATTTGCGAGATATGTCTAAACAAATAAAAACATTTTTTTAAATTATTCTGAAACTTTGGTGAATTGTGACCAAGTTAGATATTATCAATATTGACTATGTGGCTTGTGGACATAAGGGCCCAAGCGTATGTCTAGCGGACGTAAGAGCCCTAGCGCGATATTGATTATGTGACTTGTGGACATAAGGGCCCAAGCGTATGACTAGCGGACGTAAGGGCCCTAGTGAAATATTGACCATGAGGCTAGTGGACATAAGAGCCTTAGCGAATGGTGATCTATAAAGGAAACGAAACGAGAAATTTATACGAGATTTAATTAAATCCTTGCTAGATTGTGTTTTGGCTTATATCAATTTATTTAATCGCCTTGCAAGTTATATGTGATTATTTCGTATGCATACCCTTGATCTTTACAATTAAATTCCATTATCTTGACGAGTTAATTTATATAGTGCCTGCGAACATGCTAAATGTAAGTCAATTCTTTCTTAAATAATTAAAGGCTTTGAAACCCCATTATTGTATGCTAGGGGTTAACTTACTCAGCATGTTTATGCTGACAAACCGTTGCTCTCTTTTTCTTTTCAGAGTATGAGGCTTACACATGAGCATAGCATGCATTGGGATTTGGGAACGTTTACTCTCGTTTTTATACATGACTTGCATAACGGGCCTGTATAACCCGTGTTTTGGTCGTGTTGGCCCTATTTATATTTCCGCTGCTATATCTATATTTAAATATTACTTTCCGCTGCAACTTAGATAATACTATGTAATGATTTTTGTTATATATTTATAAATGGGCTATTTGAAATGTTTTAAATTCTGAAAAACCATAGCCTTGCATCTCTCTAACAAGCTCGGAGAAACCGCGTCTTGCTAGGGAGGTGTGGCGGTGACATCCCGGTCTGGGTTATCAAATCCGGGGTGTTACAATATTATATATAGGTCACCAAAAAAATAATTTATATATATGAAGTATGTATCAAAAAAGTTGTTATATTAATAGATAGATTTATATATGCAATCAAAATAATTTATATAAAAAGAATTATATCTTTTAAAATATACATGAAGATTTTCACACGAATTTGTTATATTAATAGATTGATTTGTTTTCTAAACTTAGATATTGGTGACGTGGTCGATGACATGGCATTACTGGGCAATTACTCAGCATCTATGTGTCTTTGCAAGAGCCGTTGATTTAAAAATGAGTCCATAATGACTGATTAACCCCTGAAAATTAAGAAGGATAGATTAATTTTAATAAGGACAAAAGAGTCTGCACATACCAAAAAGTATTCAGGATTTATTATATAGATTCGCAGTGTATATATCGAATTTATATTAAAAGATACATTAATGAATATATGGAAAATATTTATATACATTAATTAATGTATATATAGCTATGTTTTCACAAAAATATGCCACTTTTCCTAAAAGTAATATACAATTATATAGTTGCTAATAGTTAAAAAGAATATATTTTATAATTACATCATTCATTTGTATATAAATATATACTAAATAATATAAATTTTATATATGTTTTATTATATAAAACCTAATACAAAACAATTATAATTATTAATTGGATTGTGAAAATTTAAAATCTATGGATAAATTGGTTTGGAGTAAATTAATTATTTTTGTAAAGTATATTATGAATAAAAGATCAGATATATAAAGAGTTATTGGGGTGCGAATAGATCCATGAATAAATAAAGAATGAAAATTTAATTTTTTTAATATATTTTTTAAGAATTACTCTCTCTGTTTTATAATAAGTGTAACAATATAAAATGACATGGGATCTAGGTAAGTTAATAAAATTGATTTAGTTGAAATTCAATAATTAATTAAATAGAATAAGATGAGTCACATTTGACTTTATTCCTTTCGAGTTTTGTTTTAATGAATATCAAAAAATTATTAATTTAAGTATAATTAGTAAAAATTATTAACATTCAAAACATTCCAAATATGTAACGTAACACCTATTTCCAAACACCCAAAAAAGGAAAGTGTAACACTTAAAAAAGGTAAAAAATGGAGGAAGCAATTTATTAATCTATATTTTAACAGATTTACAATTGACGAAAAAATAAATATAAATCTAGCTTTCTTAAAAATTGAAAGGATAATTGTTGCAAATTCTATAAGTTTGAAAATTTTATCTGGAATGCCGTACTGAATAAAGTTTTAACGTCTGAAACAGATAATCTATTGATACTAGAAGAGATATATTATGATAAGGAAGAAATGAAGACGGATCATGCTAAGTTATTACATTTGTTGATTGATGAGCAGAAGAATGTTTATAATAAAATAATATATGTAGTTGATAGTGATGGGGGTTGATAATTTATCTAGAAAATACTATGTTTTAGCCCTTAATAGGAGATGTGATATTATGTTGCCTGTAGCATCAAGTGGAATAGCACACCTACTTCTTCCAGGAGGTAGGACTACAGATTCTAGATATGATATTCCACTAGATTGTGACGAAAATTCTACCTGCAAAAAATTACCCCAAAAAATATTTAACATCTCTTCTCATTAAAACAAAGCTCAATATTTGGAATGAAATTTTTGATTGGTAGAAGCCCGTCTGAATTAACCAAATTCTCCATTCGTTTTTTGAGGAAAAAATTCATACTCGCAGTTTGTTTTACTATGACTATAAGGAAAAAAAAAGTTAATACCAATCTTTAAAGAATATTTGATTCTATCTTGAAAAATCAGTTTTTACCCGTATCAGTGATTTGTTGCAATATCTTGTGTCACTGGAAAGAGATGACTCAAAGTATTAATGAGGTATATAATTAATAAGATTAACTCAAGATACAATAAGAAATGTTGTTTACAATAAAAATTATATATGACAGAAATTTGCACAATGAATACTTTAGGTAGGTGATGGAAATTGGTAAAGTTGGTATTGATATTGGAGATGTACAATTAGATGTGATATTTCTAGATGATAATTTTATAAACTCTTCGGGAGATCTTATAGTGGCAATTGTTGAGAGACTTATATAAATATAAAGTGCACTACTTCATATGCAAACATTGTTACTATATATTAACCCCTACCAATTAGATCGTTGATACGATCAATAATTACGTCATGGAACGTATGTTTGCAAATGAAAAATACATATATATCAGTTCTAACAATATTTGTCAAGACGATGAAAACATGGCAATGAATTATTTTCACTGGAATATCTAAGTACGATCAATTATTTGGTCTACCAAATCATGAAATATAGTTGAATGATGGCTGCATAGTCATATTTCTTAGGAATATAGATCCATCAAATAAATTATGCAATGGAAATAAGTTGATAGTAACCAAGATGCAGAACCATATAATTAAGGTTAAATTAATTTTATGGAAACCATGAAAGTAGAAAATTCTTGATTGGTAGAGCCTATTTGATTTTACCAAATTTCTCATTTGATTTCAGAAAATTATCACTCGCAGTTTGTTTTGCTATGATTATAAACAAAATTCAATGTAAACATTTAAAAAATGTTGGACTTTATCTTCCAAAACCAATTTTTAGCAGTTATGTTACAATATTTCGTGTCACAAGCAAAATGTGACTCAAAGTATTAATATGCAATTAAGAATGACTAACTTAAGATATCACAAGAAATGTTATTTACAATGAAGTTTATATATGACGGAAAAATTGCAAAATAGATATTTGATGTAAGTGACAGTTGTAAACACGTGAAATTTATTCGCCACTAAAAATGCGACACGTGCAAATTTAAATATTAATTTAATTAATTTTAGGCATTTTAAATAAATTAAATGCTTGAAATAATTATTAATATTTATTGGGCCATTTGGATCCATCAAGCCAAATGGATTTAATTGGGCCAATGTGGACAAGTCCAAATGAAAGACCCACAAGCCCCATGACTCAATAATGGATGCTCGAAGCAGGCCAGCCCATGAGAATTAATCAATGTGCTTAAGTCCAAATGAAAGACCCACAAGCCCTATGATCCAATGGACACTTGAAGCAGGCCAGTCCATGGAATGCAGTCAATGTGAACAAGCCCAGATGAAAGGCCCACATGACCCGATAAAAACGTGGATTGGACCAATCCATCGATTGGCCCATCACCCACAATCCCTAGGGTTTTCCCTCTATAAATAGAGGTGTCCCTTGCACACATTGGGACGACTACTTCACTTCCGGAAGTCTCCATACACTACTCACTCTCAAGACTCATATACTTGAGATTCTACAGCAACAAAATGCTGCAGAAATATTAAAGAGGCGAAGAAAAATCAAATACACTTCTGCAACCTCTAAACAATCATACTCTGAGACTCATACACTCAGACACATAGAGAGACGACTCATACACGTCTACTCATTCTCAAGACTCATACACTTGAGATCCTATAGCAACAAAACGCTGTAGAAATTCCGAGAAGCCGGAGAAGAAGCATAAAAGCATCTCGACGTCTTCAAAGTTGGAGAAATCAAAGGAGTACCAGAAGTCAAACCCATATTGTTTGATTTTCTATATATTCTTTGATATTAAAATTTCTCTGTAATTTGTAGACGATTTTATTGTGAAATTAATAAAAGTATTTTGCAGTTGCTGTCTACGCATTTTTTTTGCACCTACAGATTTTGGCACGCCCAGTGGGACTCTTCTGCCTTTCATCTCCTCCAGACGTCGTCAATGAAATCCAATGGCTTCAAGGAACACCTCCAAGAGCAACTCTTCAACATCCGGTGCCGCTATGCCCAATGTCACCACAAGGAACATGAAGAAAGCAATGGAGGCCGCCGATGCTGCGCGGGGAAAAGAAGTTGATGCGGATATGCCGCTGCTAGAAGAAGGAAACGACCATAGATCGGGATCTTCCACGCCGTTGTCAAGCCCGCGGGGAGATCAAGAAGAGACATCCGCCCTGCGTCATGCTGCTGCAATGACAACCCAAGCCAGCACTCTTGAAGAGCAAATGGCCAACCTGACAAAGATCGTGGAAATGCTTGCGAAGAGATCCGAGTTGCAAGATGCACGTATGGAGCAAATGATGAACAGACTGGATGGCTCTAACGGCGGCCAAGCGGTGAACAAACCCGTGGAGATCCGCGACGATGGAGAGACTTCCCGGCAAGGCGCTTCGGCAAAAGGAAAAACAACCGCTGACGTCCAAGTCACTCCTGACGGCTTCATCTCGGCTGATCAACTGAAAGAGTTCATCACGGGAACGCTGAAGGAAGAGGTCTCGGCAGGATCAAAATCCTCCTTGACGTATCTCAAGCCATACAGCGCCCGCATCGACTCACTGAGGATGCCGGCAGGCTATCAACCGCCCAAGTTCCAACAGTTCGACGGCAAAGGGAATCCCAAGCAACATATCGCCCATTTCGTGGAGACATGCAACGAAGCGGGTACGTTTGGGGATCACCTCGTCAAGCAGTTCATTCGTTCACTAAAGGGAAATGCATTCGAATGGTATACTGACTTGGAACACGGTAGCATCGACAGTTGGGATCAACTCGAGCAAGAGTTCCTGAACCGTTTTTACAGCACTCGGTGAACCGTCAGCATGATGGAATTGACGAACACGCAACAATCGAAGGGCGAGCCGGTGATTGACTACATCAACCGCTGGAGGAGCCTAAGCCTCAACTGCAAGGATCGTTTGTCTGAGACGTCGGCAATTGAGATGTGCATCCAAGGCATGCAATGGGGTCTACGATACATCCTGCAAGGCATTCGTCCCCGAACATTTGAGGAGCTTGCAACCCGTGCTCACGACATGGAGCTAAGTTTGGCGTCAAGTGGAGCCTATGGTCCGCCCGTTCAACAAACTCGTGCAAACAATCGAGTCGAATGGGAGAAGAGAGGCGAACCACCGTCAAAGCCGCCAACAAAGGATGCGATTGCAACAAACGCCAGTTTCGTGAAGGTACGTGGGAAGGAGCCGGTGACAAGCGACAAGCCAAAGCCACCACAAGCTCAACGTCAAAGGTCGTCGTTGGAAGATAGACGGGCTAAGACGTACCCATTCCTTGACTCCGACTTACCGGGCATCTTCGATGACTTGATGAAAGAAGATCTCATCGAGCTACCAAGGATGAAACATCCCGAGCAAGCGGGGATGACCAACGACCCACTATACTGCAAGTACCACCGTTTGGTGAGCCACACGACCCAAGATTGCTTCGTTTTCAAAGACAAAGTCATGGATCTCGTCAAACAAGGCAAAATCACCTTGGCAAACGAAGCAGAGACGGCCAACACTATTTCCATCCAAGTTGGATCGATCGAGATCAAAGTTCCCGACAAGTCCACAACGTGCAACACTGTCTTCGAAATCGGGAGCACGTCAAAGCAAAACCACACCAAACAAGTTGTGGATCATTCACATCTCAACGAATGCATGCTTTCCATCATGTTCAATGACGACGACATGCCGATTGAGCTGGAGAATTCGAAGGCTCATAACCGACCATTGTTCGTCGTTGGATACGTAGACAACAAGCGAGTAAATCGCGTCCTGATAGATGGAGGTTCTGCCGTCAACATCATGCCACTTCACACCCTGAAGGAATTGGGCATCTCGGAGGAAGAACTATCCAATAGCAAAATGTTGATACAAGGCTTCAACCAAGAGGGGCAAAAAAAAAATCCCTTGGTGCAATCCGAGTCCGGCTGCAAATTGATGACATGGCTGCAAGCACGTACTTCCACGTCATTGATGCAAGGACATCATACAACATGCTTCTTGGTCGGACATGGATCCACGAGAACGGCGTCGTCCCTTCAACATGGCACCAATGCTTCAAGTACGTGCACAACGGCTTCGTCAAAAGGGTTATCGCCGATGACAAACCATTTGCGGTGGCCGAGTCTTATTATGGGGATGCTAAGTACTACCTTGAGGCGTCCAAAGCTAAGGCACCTTCGTTGGAGGAAGAAGAACGTAAAGAGAGTCAACCAACCCGTGAAGACAAAGGAAAATCCATCCTGGAAGAAGCATTCGAAGGACTTACACTCCCGCTAACGCCAATTGATCCCGGCACATCACAGAAAGTGTTGAAGATTCAACTCAAAGGCAGTGAGACACGTCGACTGAAGAACGATAAAGAATTCGGTCCGAAAGCATTCAAGCTGCTCGCCAAGTCTGGCTTCAACCCAAATGAGCCATCGCCGTTGGGAAAGCTCCCGGACAACAATCGGAGAAAAGGTGATCGGAGTGGACTTGGGTATGTTGCGAAATTCGACACGGCGCCCCAAGCATCGAAGGCACCCATATTCGTCAAAGCTGAACAAACAGTGAAGGCACCGGTTCGTATCATCATAAAACGAGCTACGACCAATTACATCACCGAAGAAGCAAATCAAGAGGATCATGCTCCAAAGGACCAAACTGCAAGAAAGTCAGCATTTGATCGCATCAGTAGTCCGTCAAAAGGAGAGCCAAAACAGAGTGTCCACAATAGACTTGGGTCAACAGAGACGGCCGAACACAAAGAATCTGTCTCCCGCCGGCTTGGAGCAAACGAAGAAGCGAAGCCAAGTGTTTTCGATAGACTCGGGGTTGTTGCCAGACTCTGCAAAATTCGTCTTCAAAAGGCTAGGTTCTACAAAACGCCAATCACAAAACAAAGCATCGGCAAGCGAAGAGCGGTCTCTAGTAAAGCAAGGAATATTGGACGACTCGAACTACGACAACAATGTGAGAAGCATAGTGCCGTCCCGCATGAAATGTCAAGTTGAATGGACTATCTCATCTGACGAATGGCTGAAGCTCAAGAAGCGGACCATCATCTTCACAAAGCATGACGAAGATGACCAAGCTGACGGAGTTGAATCCATCAATCATATCACTGTTGGACGTGACGAGTCAAAAGAGGAAGATGCTAACGCAGCACCAATGCAACTTGAAGAAGAAATCAAGGTCACGATGGATGAACTGCATGAGGTGAACTTTAGGCGATGAAAATGAGCCTCGCCCAACATTTATGAGCACCCTACTGACCGTAAATGAAGCAAAGAAGTATGTGCCGCTCCTTCAAGAGTTCAAAGACGTCTTCGCATGGCCCTACAAAGGAATGCCCAAGCTGGACCCCAAGATAGTCGTCCATCATCTCGCACTCTTTCAAATCTTCAAGTTTCCAAACTCTTCAAGAGGATCAAGCTCAAAAGCCCCTCATGAAGCCTTCAAAACGCTATTTAAAGCAGCTGCAAGTGCCAAATCCCTCAAGAGGATCAAGCTCAAAGTCCGTCCTGAGGTCCTTCAAATCTTTAAGTCGCCAAGCTTTCAAGAGGATCAAGCTCAAAGCCCCTCATGAGGTCCTACAAATCTTTAAGTCTCCAAGCCTTCACGAGGATCAAGCTCGAAGCCCCTCCTGTAGTCTGTCAAATCTTCGAAGTCCTTAAGCCCATTAAGAGGATCAAGCTCAAAAGCCCCTCTCGAAATTCTTCAAAAGTTCATGCCTTCAACAGGATTAAGCACAAAAGCCCCTATTGAAGTAAGCAAATGCATTCTTGAAGAGTTAAATCACCTCCAAAGATGTCGAAAGATCATCTCAAAGTTCTTCATGGTCCATGTCAAACATGTCTTGTGCGGATCTTCATCAAATTGAGGCCATTCACCAACGTCCTGAGCCGTTGCATCCGACTATGGCATCATGACCGTTTGACAACGCATGGGAATGGACATCGCCGGACCGATGCCAAAGTCTTCCGGGGGTATGTCTACATCCTTGCCGCAACCGACTACCTCTCCAAGTGCGCTGAAGCTGCACCCCTTAGAGAAGTCAAAGGGGAACATGATGCAAGTCTCATCTGAATCAACATCCTCTACCGTTATGGCATCCCGCATTACATCATGACAGACAACGGACGGTCATTTGTCAACAGCACCATCACCAAGTTGTGTGAGAAGTTTGGATTTATTCAACGAAAGAGCTCAGCGTATTATCCACCAGCAAATGGACTAGCGGAGGCCTTCAACAACACCTTATGCGGATTGTTGAAGAAAGTTGTCTCCAAGTCAAAACGAGACTCGCATGAAAGAATCAATGAAGTTCTATGGGCATATCGAACAACTTTCCGCACACCCACAAAGGCAACGCCATACTCGTTGGTCTATGGAGTGGAAGCCATGTTGCCACTGGAAACTAAAATCCCCTTGCTAAGAGTCGTCATCCGGTAAGGGCTCACTGAAGAGGACAACGCCCGGCTGCGTTTGGAAGAATTGGAAGCCCTTGATGAAAGAAGGCTCGAAGCGCAATAAAGGTTGGAATGCTACCAAGCCCGTTTGTCCAAGTTCTACAACAAGAAAGTCAAAGCACGATCGTTCTCAGTCGGAGATCTCGTCCTTGCAATCCGAAGACCCATTGTCATCAACTACCGCAGTGGGAACAATTTCACCTCCAAATGGGATGGACCGTATGTCATCACGGAAGTCTTCACAAACGGAGCCTACATGATGATTGATAACGATGGAGTGAGCGTCGGACCGATAAATGGGCGGTTCTTGAAGAAGTTCTATGCTTGAAGAATGGACAAGGAAAATGCTCCTTGACGCACGAGCCTAAACTGCACGTCACACACACAAAAAAAAATGCAAAAAAAATGTAATACTCCTGGCCCGCAAGAGTATAAACTGTGTACGGCTCAAAATAAACAAATTCAATTTGTTTTGAACTACGTAATGGCTTGATCCCTTCACAGGGTACGTAGGCAACTTGGATATCAAAATTCTAAGTTCAGTCACGGCAAAAAAAAAAGTAATTGGGTTAATTAAATTTAATCCTTTACTTGAAAAAATTTTGAGTAATTGGTCAATAAAGTTGATCCATTACTTTAAAAATTTTGAGTAATTGGGTTAATTAAGTTGATCAATTACTTAACAAAAAATGAAGTAATTGGATTAATTATACCGATCCATTACTTGACCAAAAATTGAGTAAATGGATTAATTAAATTTGGTCCATTACTTAAGAAAAAATTCTTCAGAAGAAACAACTGTCAAAGTCCCTCTGGAAGTTCTTCAAACTTTTATGAGGATCAAGTCAAAAGTCCTTCAAATCTTCAAGTCTCTAAAGCTTCAAGAGGATCAAGCTCAGAGCCTCTCTCGAAGGTCTTCAAATTCATACCTTCAACCGGATCAAGCCCAAAGCTCCTGTTGAAGCAAGGAAATGTGTTTTTGGAGAACCAAATCACCTTCAAGAATACCAATAATCCATCTCGAAGTCTTCATGGTACGCGTCAAGTGCATATCACGTGGATCTTCATCAAATTGAGGCCCGTGATACAAAATTCCAAGGTAACACGTTGAAGACATAATTCTGGAGACCAAACGCATCTTCAACACAGTCCAATTGTCCAACGGGAGCTGACTGGGGGCAATGGCCTAAAGTTCATGCGACGAACCATCAACATAGAAGGTAGTTGACATGATCGTTGCAAAGTCTTGAAAAAAGATCAAAGAAAATGCTCCTTAACGCACGAGCTTAAACTGCACGTTACTCTCTGCCTACAAGAGTATAAACAAAAATAGGCAAAACAAAATAAGTGATGTAAAAGAAAAAAAATGCATCATTTGAACTACGATGTGGCTCGATTCCCAAAAGGGATACGTAGGCAACTTGGCCAAATTCCTAGAACAGCTCAAGTTCCATCAAAATTTAATCCCCCGAAGTTTCTAAAGGTGGTTTTCTTCGTCAACATGTATGCTATGCAAGACATTCAAGATTGAAAAAAAACAGTAAGGCAAAGAGTGAAGACGAAAACAAAAGTAGTCTTCATTACATCAAAGTTCTGATTACAAATACATCGGAGGATTACAAGCCATCAATGGAAAATATTAAAACAACAAAGGAATTCAAGCGCGCCCGCTACAATAAAAACTTGTTGACAGTTGCTTCTTTGTGGTGCTTCCCATAGTCCACCAACATGACAACAGCTTCAAGTTGATCATCCAAATAATTTTCAAGTTGATGCCAATGATGCCACTGCAAAAAGAAAAAGGGGAGGGATTATTTCCTTGAAGAGAAAAAAAAAGGAAAAAATACATTTGCAAGATAAATGCAATGTTATTTTTTAATGACATGAAAAAATATTGCAAGATGAAGGCAATTAAAAAAAAATACATGACAAATTTGGAAAAATTAATTTTAAGTTCATTTTAAATTTTTGGACTTAGAATTAAATTTCCACAAGATCAAGATTTGGGCAGTACAAAAAAAAAATAATAATATTTACATGTAAACAAAAAAATACATGTTAAATATTGTTTGAAAATAATTTTAAGTTCATTACTAAATTGTGGACTTAAGATTAAATATTTTTGGGACCTATTCTCAAATACCAAATATGTTGAGGATAAAATTGGGTCTTAAAAAAAAATCTAGGGGTTAACCTTGAATTATCTAAACACTAAGGATTAAATCCTAAGATTTAGAAAACCTAGGGGGGCAAAATCTAATTACCAAAATATTGGGATTAGAATTATAGGGTTTGGAAGATTTGGGGCAAAGTGGAATAAAGAAGAAATTGAGTCTTCTTCCTCTCTAAAACCAAAAACAAACGCAGCAGCCCAAATGGAAGAAGAAAACGCAGCAGCCCCATATTTTTTTCTTTCATCCCCAACCGATCTCCCTCCCTCCGACGCAAGCAGGCGGCCTCCGAGCAGCAATTAACGACAGCGGCGACGGCGCTGGGCTCCAGCGGCGACGGGCGGCGGCGCAAGCAGTGGCAAGTGCGGCGGGCACGACGGCGAGACAGCGGCGGCATTCCAGCGGCTCTCCGGCCTTCCTCTCGGCGCGGCGGCGGTGCAAGCAGCGGCGGCCTTCCCCTCTCTTCCTACAAGCGATGGCGGGCGGCGACGGTAGACGACGGCGGTGCTTCTACGGCAGCAAAGCGGCAACGACAGCGTGTGGCGGCCCTCCTTCAACAGCCCCAGCGGCGACTCCGGACAGCGGTGGCCTCTTCCCTCCGGCGGCGTCTCTCTCTCTCTCTTCTCGTCGACACTTTCCATCAGCGGTGGCAGCAGCGCGGCGACGTTCTCCGGGCGCGAGCGGCGGCGGCGTGGAGCGGACCAGCAAGCTGAGCGGCGGACGGCGTCCCTCTCTCTTTCGGATAGCAGCGGCGGCGGCGACTCTCCTTTCCGGCGACGCGAGCGGCTTCCGACAGGAACAGGCGTGGCAGCGATGGTCTCCGGGATGCGGGCAAGCAGCGGTTTGCTCTCCTTACAGCGGGACGAATACGGCACGGTGATGCCTCGATGACCATGACGACTTGATGGCGGGTAGGTTAAGGATTGAGGCCAACGGCAGCGCCGTGTGACCAACATCCCGTCTACCGAACTCTGTGACGGCAAAAGCGTGGCGGGTAGGTTAAGGATTGAGGCCAACGGCAGCGCCGTGTGACCAAACATCCCGTCTACCATGACGACTTGATGGCGGGTAGGTTAAGGATGGAGGCCAACGGCAGCGCCGTGTGACCAAACATCCCGTCTACCATGACGACAACCAGGTACCCTCTCTCGCTTTGAATTGATGATAATGTCGGAGATGGAGTCGAAGCATTGTGGTTTGCTCACTGTTACGGAGTTGACAAGAAAAAAAAACCAAGGAAAACAAAGAAAAACGAAACAAGAATGCAGAAACAAAAAGAAAAATGCACACAGAGTAAAAGAAGACTCATACAAGCAGAAAGAAATCAGGCTTACCTATGTTGTCTTGATAATTTCCTTGGGTCACTTGGCTGGAGCTGCCCAAATTAGTAGTATTAATTTACTAATTGGTTGATTGCCTTCCTATGTGCACGAAAGAAAATGTGTGTCACCTCTGTCTTATTGCTTGTTAATGAGGGGTAATTTATAGAAGCAAGATTAAATCAAATGGAAAAAAAGATTTGATCTTGATCTGTCATATGAAATCTTTAAGTATTTTATTTGGATACGATTGGATTATGGATTTGGGAGTTTGAAATCTTTAAATCATGTATGACTGTGGAATTCGAGAAATTGTTTATCAAATCCATTCGAATTATTTGCAGAAGATTTAAGATTTGAATCTTCACAAATATTTGGAGCATCCATAATACCAAATTTGAATTAGATATGAATCAAGTCATATGTGAATCATAATCTGATTGCGATATATTACTTGATATTTGGAGCATACAATATTTGGTGCATCATATATCTGGCATTGATGTGCATACAAGATCAGATATTGGGCGAATTCAAAGGAAGGAATCCAAGAAAAAAAAAATAGGAAAAATGTTTGAAGAAAAACGAGAGAAGGAAAAAAAGGAGACAAAAAAAAAAAAGAAAAGGATGAAATAAAAAAAGTCATGAGCCCAACGGGTACAGCAGAAGATGGCAACGAGTGAAAAAAATATTCCAAAGCCAAACAAAATGGGATAGAAAAAAATATACATATTTCGAGACTCGTTCACGTCTCAAATATTTTATTTCGCCCTAAACAAGTCTCGAGGGGGCATCTGTAAACACGTGAAATTTATTCGCCACTAAAAATGCGACACGTGCAAATTTAAATATTAATTTAATTAATTTTAGGCATTTTAAATAAATTAAATGCTTGAAATAATTATTAATATTTATTGGGCCATTTGGATCCATCAAGCCAAATGGATTTAATTGGGCCAATGTGGACAAGTCCAAATGAAAGACCCACAAGCCCCATGACTCAATAATGGATGCTCGAAGCAGGCCAGCCCATGAGAATTAATCAATGTGGATAAGTCCAAATGAAAGACCCACAAGCCCTATGATCCAATGGACACTTGAAGCAGGCCAGTCCATGGAATGCAGTCAATGTGAACAAGCCCAGATGAAAGGCCCACATGACCCGATTGTAATACCCCAGATTTTTATCAACGCCCAAATGAATAAAAATTTATTCCGATCAATGTCGAAATATATCCGAGAAGAAGAAAATAATTTATCACAATAAATTATTGCTCGGATATGAAACGCCGATAGATTTAAATTCAAAATGGAATAAAAGAGGGAAAGGAAGCCCGAAGACATTCCATGAATTGAGTCAAGATAATTGGAATTAAATTCAAGAAGGAAAAGAATTTTAATTCCAAGAACCCGTGAAGTCGGAAGAAATTTAATGATACAATCGCAATCAATCAATCGGTCAATAAGTCGCGCAACTTCGGGGACGAAGTTGATTCTTAAGGAGGGTAGATTGTAATACCATAGAAATTGCCCGAAATATATATATGAATATATATTTTTGATTAATTCACTAAGTAGATTTTTAATCAAATCTATATATATTTATATGTTCAAATATGTGCTTAAAGATTAGTATATTATTTTCTACAAAACATACTTTGAAAAATTATATATATTTGTCTTTTCAAATAAATATATGGATTTCAATATCAAGTGTAATAAGTATATGGTTCATAGAATATTTTAAATCCATATACAAGTTTATATACACATATATACCTTGGTCTTGAAATAATCTTTCCAAACATGTACACATGTATATACATGTATATATTTACATGTTTAAATTATAATGAGAATTATCTATTTTCTATATATCCTTGATTAATCATTCTACCCATATATTTTTTTATTATGGGATTATTCTAGAATGCCATAATATAATTGGGAATAATTTGACTATGGTTTGAAATTGTAGGGTGGAATATTAATCATATCTTGTCATTTTCAAATAAAGAATATATTCCTTTTTGAAGCTATGTATGACTTACAAGATCACAAAAATTCCCACATTATGATTTTTTTTTAAGATAAGTCGGGCATTATGCATTTTGGGTCCCAAGCTATGTATGACTACTGTAGCAGTCGGGCATTATGCATTTTTGGCGACTTTTTGCCATTTTTTGGGTCCCAAAGGTGGGAATCTTGATCTATCACGGGGGAGGCATATTTTGGATGATTATAGAGGTCCCTAACACTCCATTGTCAGCCATTTTCATCAATCATTCACCCCAAAACTCTCCCAAAACTCTCCCAAAGCCAAACACTCTTCCGACGAACTTCCGGCGACTTTCCGACGAGTTTCCGGCAACCAAATCCAACCAAAGAAGTGTGTAGATCAAGGATTGCAGGCTTTGGATTGTTGGTAAGATGTTATTCAAGTTTCCTTATGATTTTAAGATCATAAACATCATCCTAACTTACGAATCTTCGTATTCAAACACAAATCGGAGCCAAGGGAAGAATAAATCGGGTGGAAGAGATTCGTTCGTGACATCCCGTGGATTCCGGACGACCCCGTGACTTCCTAGACATCATCCCCACTGTAAGTTAACCTTACTATGGTTTTGGGTGACTTAAAATGCAACCAAACATAGAGATTTAGAAACTCTAAAATCTGTCAACAAGAAAAACCCCCGGCGCAGCGTTTTCATATGAATTTTTCGAACCCTTAAAAGTCTTCAAACGGAAAAACCCAAAAAATGAAAAACGTTCCTAAGACTTAGGTCTAGCTTCTGTAAAAATTTCGGAATTTTTCATGTTGTTTTGAAACCTGAAACCGACCCAAAACCGAAGAGTATTAAATCTGGATCTTAGAACTTTGGCAGATTTCACTCTCAATCTTGTTGGTTATTTTGACCTTGGATCTAGGCCGATCTAGGATTGGAGTTGAACATAAGAATTGTAGATCTATGAGTTTAGAACATCTCTGTAAGTTTTTAGAATTTTTCATTGAAATTTGAACCTCCAAACTCGAGCCGATCCGATCTGCGTTAGAACCGATGTCAAGAACCTTGACAGATTTCATAATCAAACTCGACGAGCAAAACTCTTACTTCGAGTGTTCAAACCTGAAAACTCAAAACTAAGATTTTGATCCAAAGATCATAAGCTATATTTTGTAAAAATTTCAGAAATTTTCATCAAGTTTTGATACCCCAAAACGTGTCGGACATATTCTGCGTCTTTAGGAATTGTCAAAGGATGACAGATTTCATATCCAATCTTGATGAGCTTATTCCTATCATTTCTAGGCCGAATCAATCTTCATGATCTAAACAAAAGTTGTTGGAAATCATGTCTAGTATGTCTCTGTAAAATTTCAGAATTTTTGGAGTCCATTTGATATGATAAAAAGTCGAATCTTTTAACGTTGTCAAACCTGAATCCTGACAGCTTTTTGTTTCTGTCGAAAACTTGATTTTTGACATGCTTCCCATCGTTTTTCCGAAAAACTTAAAACATGAAAGTTGTTCATTGGGATGTTTTTGAGTTGCTGTACAAATTTCAGAACAATCGCCTAAGAAATGGATTTTTAAACCAAAAAGGCGCAAACTGTGACATCGATCGATTTTTGAAATCTTTTAAACAACGATCGAGACGTTGGAATTACGATAAAGCTATATTTTTTAAAAATCCCGTTACACCAAATAAAAACATTTTCTTTAAAAGAATTCTTTTGAAACATTGGGGACTTGTGACCAAGTTTGACGTTATCAATATGATTCATGCGGGTTTGATTCCCAATGATGTATTTGAGTTCTTGCGGGTTAGATTCCCCAAGGGCGATTGTATGTTTTCCTGCGGGTTAGATTCCCCAGGATGTATTGAGTTCTTGCGGGTTAGATTCCCCAAGGGCGATTGTATGATTTCCTGCGGAAATATTGGTTATGAGGATTGCGGTCACAAGAGCCCTGGTGAATGGTGAACTATAAAAGAAACGAAAAATATTTTGAGAAGTGATATTTTTGAAATTGGCTGAGGCCGCCGGATCACCGGCTAAATGATACTTTTGATATTGGCTGCGGCCGCCGGATCACCGGCTAAATGATATATTGTTGAGATGATGGCGTAACGGGAAATATATTAAAATGACATGATACTTATGAAATTGGCTGCGGCCGCCGGATTGCCGGCTAAACTAAACATTGTTGAGCAAGAAATGTTTTTATAAAATTTAACTAAAGGCTTTGAAACCCCTAACCCATGCTATGTGTTAGCTTACTCAGCGCGTTTTTGCTGACCCAAACCATATATCTCCTTTTTCTTACAGAGTACGAAGAATATGCATCGTCATATGCATACATGGGAACATTAGGGGAAATCTCTATTTTAAATCCCTGCATTAAATTACGACTTGCATGAACGGGCCTGTTTAACCCGTGTTTTGGCCATGTTGGCCCTATATTTAAATTTCCGCTGCAACTCTGATGTATTATTTTTAAATTATCTATGAATGGGCTGTTTGAATATTTTAAATTCTGAAAAACCATAGCCTTGCATCTCTTTAGTGAGCTCGGAGAAACCGTGTCTTGCTAGGGAGGTGTGGCGGTGGCATCCCGGCCTGGGTTACCAAAACCGGGGTGTTACACCGATAAAAACGTGGATTGGACCAATCCATCGATTGGCCCATCACCCACAATCCCTAGGGTTTTCCCTCTATAAATAGAGGTGTCCCTTGCACACATTGGGACGACTACTTCACTTCCGGAAGTCTCCATACACTACTCACTCTCAAGACTCATATACTTGAGATTCTACAGCAACAAAATGCTGCAGAAATATTAAAGAGGCGAAGAAAAATCAAATACACTTCTGCAACCTCTAAACAATCATACTCTGAGACTCATACACTCAGACACATAGAGAGACGACTCATACACGTCTACTCATTCTCAAGACTCATACACTTGAGATCCTACAGCAACAAAACGCTGTAGAAATTCCGAGAAGCCGGAGAAGAAGCATAAAAGCATCTCGACGTCTTCAAAGTTGGAGGAATCAAAGGAGTACCAGAAGTCGAACCCATATTGTTTGATTTTCTATATATTCTTTGATATTAAAATTTCTCTGTAATTTGTAGACGATTTTATTGTGAAATTAATAAAAGTATTTTGCAGTTGCTGTCTACGCATTTTTTTTGCACCTACAACAGTAAAGCAGGTATTGATTTTGAAAATATATAATCAGATGTGACATTTTCGGAAGAGATATTTATCAGCTCTACGAGTGATCTTATAACGGTCATTTTTTAGAGTGCATATATAAATATAAACTGCACAACTTCAAATTCAGACATTTTTAAAAATGTTATTCTACCCCTACCAATGAGATTTTCAGCAAATTGTAAGGAATTTTTTCATATTATTCTAATTCATACTTATATTGAAATTTTTTGATCAAAAATTAAATAAATATATTTTTTAATAATTATTTTTATTAATCTGTTAGATTTGTATTGGACAAGCAACAGAAGCAAAAAAATACAGTATAATATGATTTCTTTGTTAGTTTTAAAAATAATTAAATTATATGATCATATACACCCTCTTTTGAATATATATAAAATAATTACACATTTTTCATTACTCAAAATATAATTTATTATTACTTTATATGATTATAAGTATATATTATATAAAATATATGATTATGCCCGTCGAGTCTCGACGGGTTCATTACTAGTTATATATATATTAAAGCATTAGTGAACAACTCATCCTACATTTAATGTGGTGTCTCCATTTTAAATTTCTAATTTTTATAAATTTTTGCATATTTTAATTTATCAATTTTAGATTTTTATATTTATTTATTTATTTATTATAAATTTTCAGTTTTTGTAATATAAGAAATTCCTACAATATTCACTTTTAAAAAGATTTGAAAGATTTGAAATTTTGCATATCTTATTTTATCTATATTATTTTGTATTTTTTAATTTACTAATTTTAGATTTTTGCATTGATTTATTTTCATTGTAGATTTTATTCTATCGTGTATAAAATCTATTATTTACTTATATTTCTCACTCAATTATCCTATCATGTCACTATATATTCATTTTTAAAAAGATTTGAAAGATAAAATTTAAAATTTTTCATTTTCTATTTTATCTATGTTGGATTTTATTTATTTGCATTTTTTTATTTTTATCTATTTTATATTTTTTTATTTTGCATTTTTTATTTTATTTATTTTAAATTTTATTTCTGCATTTAGAATTTATTTATGGACCATAGGATTATGACAAGCTTTTGCACTGGCAATGTAATACCCGAGAAATCGACATTAAGTTTTAAAATCCGAAGATTAAGATTTGGATTTATTTATCGAAATCGAATTAATTCCGAGAGAACGGAATTAAATATTTCGGATAATCGCGACTCGGGATAGATGTATCGAATTATCCCAAAAATCTCGGATAATTCATATTATGATTTTTAAGAGATTAAAATCATAATATTTAAAAAAAAAAAAAAAAGTCGCGCGGTGGCCGCGCGCAGCGCGCCACCAGCGCGCCATCAGCAGCAGCTGCGGCAGACGAGCGTTACACTCGTTTTTGGCATTGATTTCGACGTGGGATGATCCCAAACGGTTGGTATTCAGTCCCCAGACGTGTTGGGACGTTTTGTGGAGGTTGGTAATGAAGTTTAAGTGCTCAAAGCCTCACACTTGGGATCAAGAATGGATAATGTTTATCCATTGAACTCATTTTTTTGAATCAAGGGTGAAGGGTGACTGTTGGGGGGTTTAGGAACGGTTTCAACTGACCATTACTGCTCCAATCACTCATACAATTATCATGGCCATCATGGGAAGCCTAATCAATCCTCTATTTAACCACACACAGCCCCAAACTCTCTCCCATTTGCACCATTCCAATTTCTGCAGCAGTTTGAGTGAGGTGAGTTGTGTGCGTTTTCTCTCCATAATCCAGGAAGGGTGAGGGCGAGTTGAGGCTTCCAAATCCTTCATCTAGTGGTTGGTAAGGTTCTCTACCTTTTTCTTTGGCCTGGAGTCGGAATTCTAGCCTTCTAACGTAGGATTTTGGACATTCGATGCAAAATAGGTTCAATCGGAGGGAAGTTGGTTTTGAGGGCTGTGTTGGACGGTTCCAGGGAAAGCGAAGTAGAGACTTTTGATCCTAAACTCATCTCAAGTAAGTTAGTATTGTGCACGTCGATTTTTAGGAGTTTTGGTTGAGTATAACTCGAGATATAGGTTTATCTTTTCATTTGACAAAATCTGTCAAATAGGGTTTTCCTATGACCAATCTTGTTGTTCTGTGAATTCGACCATGATACGTACATTTTTAGGAGAACCTTCCAAAATGAAACTTGTTCCTAATGTCCTAAAGATGCTCTCTGTAAATTTTTATAATTTTTGGACATGTTTTGGTCACTCAAACTCGATCTGGTATTTTCTGCACATAGGTTGACAGATTTAATGTATGTATGTAGTCAGTTTTGTTGTTCGATTTACTCTTGCCTATGATCGTTTTTAGTGCTTGATGCCTTCATGAAATTTGTTCCATTATGTGTCTAGATTATCCCTGCAAAATTTCGTGATTTTTGGAGCATGTATGAAATTGTTATGAATTTTTGAACTCACTGTGGTCGAATTTACTGAAGCAAGAGAAATTGTAATTCAATAGCTTTCTGAAATGGGTTAAAATGACCTATTTAGAGTCCGAATTTTGAGATGGCTATTTCTATGAAAAATGCTTATTTTGATGTTTTCTAGCTACTGTAATTTTTCCAGAATTTTTAAAAATAATTTGTTGCATTTTTAAATGCGATTTCGGAAACTGCCACAGTGTTACTTTTAATCGGTAAATGCTATTTTGATTATTCGATGAACTATGAGTCGAGTGTTACTCATTTTTGAAGAATATGGATTCTGGAAATGTGGAAATATTATGAAGTGATAAAATGTGGTTTTTAAACTTTGTAAGTTTTGATCGAGTGGGATGCCAGTGTGGTGAATTATGTCGCCCCTCTTTTATAGCCAAAACGGCATTGATTATTGTGATGTATGAGTCTATACTCCTAGATGTATCCGTATGGGTTATCTAGGGCTCCGGAGTGTGTCTGTATAGGGTCCGCTGCATGCACTTACCTCGTGGGTACGAGTCCCAGAGGTTGATCCCAAGGGTTCGTCCCTAGGATATATTTGAGTCCTTGTGGGTATAAAGTCCCAAAGGTTGGTCCTGTGGGTTCGTCCCTAGGATATGCTAATGGGGTGTCCTCGATCATAACTAACATTGGTAAAATGTTCGTGGCATATGTGTAAGAATTTTAATTTAATTTATTTACTCGTCTTTTAAATAAATATATTATTTTGTATATTCTCCTAAAAACTTTTAAAATTCGTTGTGCTATATATTAACTTACGCAGTACCTTTGTACTGATAAATTGTTGTTTTATTTTTCTTTCAGATTTCGCAGAGTAAGCATCGCATGGAGGATGGGATTTTCCATTTTTTTAAAAGAAGACTTGTCGCATTTTATTTATTTTAATTTATGCACTGGACTTAGACTCTGGTTTTGGCCGCATGTTTTGGCCCTGTTTATTTTTGCTTCCGCACCGCTTATTATTATTATTATGTGTGTTATACTCTGATTAAACTTCGGGCTTATTTGAATGGTTTTTAAATATTTTTAAGTCAATGATGCAACTTAAGCCTTAGCATCCTTTTAAATAAGCTCGATTTAATCGGGTCTTGTTTGGAAGGGTGTGGCGGTAGCGTCCCGGCCTGGGTGACCAAATCCGGGGTGTTACAGGCAACTAAGAATTATGTTTCAATATGGTGAACATATTGTAATGCCAATAATTTTGTGTAGGTTTGTTTCAACTTTGGTTATATTTTTTTGTATGGTGAATGATGTAATCAAAATGTACATTGCACGTCGGATTTATTTATTCATGTTAAAGATATGTTAATGTGTATATAGAAATCCCAATTTTTAGGTTTTAAAAGATATTTAATTTTTCAATTTATATGAAGTTCCCACAATATATTTTTTTTTTAAAAAATGGAATTTCAGATTTCATGTTAATGTGTATATATGGAATTTAAATTATTAAAAGATATATTAATGAATATATAAAAATATTTGTATATCTTAATTAATGTATACTAATTAATATATATGCCATGTTTTCACAAGAATAAGTCACTTCTCTTAAAAGTAATCTATATATATATATTAAAGCATTAGTGAACAACCTATCCTAAATTTAATGTGGTGTCTCCATTTCCAATTTCTAATTTTTATAGATTTTTGCATTTTTAGTGTATTAATTTTTTTCACATTTATTTATTTATTTATTAAAGATTTTCAGTTTTTGAAATATATATGGAATTTCCAATTTATTAATTTTTATAGATTTTTAGTTTTTTACACCATAGGATTATTTTGACAAGAATATGCATTTTCAGTTTTTGCACCATAGGATTATTAGCACGAGGTTCTATACTGGCTACTAAGAATTATATTTCGTTTATGTTTCAATATGATGATCATATTGTAATGCCGATAATTTTCTATAGGTTTAGTCACAATTTTGGTTATATTTTTTTTGGTGTAGTAAATGATATAATCAAAATGTACATTGCACATCATATTTATTTAATTATATTAAAGATATATTAATGTGTATATGAATCTCAATTTTTAGTTTTTAAAAGATATTAAATTTTTAATTTATATGGAATTCACAGTGTATATATGAAATTTATATTATTAAAAGATACATTAATGTATAGAAAAGATTTGTACATATTAATTAATGTATATATAGACCATGTTTTTACAAAAGATGTCGCTTCTCCTAAGATATAGTTGCTAATCTTTAAAAAATATATTTTATAATTATATCATTCTAATTGTATATAAAAAAATACTAAATAGTATAAATCTTATTTATATTTTATTATATTAAAAATAAAACAAAGAATTATACTCCCTCCGTCCCGTTAAAAGCGTCTCAAAATTTTTGGACACGGTATTTTATTTGGGATAATTGGTATTTAATGTAAGGGTAGATTAGTGTTAAAGTAGTGGTAAATTAGGAATTTATGTGATGTGATTGTAATGAATTTTGAATTGTTAATTGATTTTTTGTGTGTGATATGATAGTTGTGTGTTTGAAATTCTAATAGTATTTATTTATTACTGTGATGTGATGGGAGTAGGTTTGTAGTTATTATATCCAAAAAGGGAATGAGACAATTGGAATGGGACGGACCAAAGACAAAAGTGAGACAAAATTAATGGGACGGAGGGAGTAATTTTTAAGAGAATTTTGAAAATTCATATTCTATATATAATTGGTTTAGAGTAAATTAGTTATTTTCGTAAAACATATTATAAATAAAAGAATCGGGTGTATAAAGAGTTGTTGGGATACGAATAGATCCATCAATAAATAAAGAAGGAAAAGTTTATTTTTTTAATCTATTTTTAAGAAATACTTCATTAATCTATATTTCAATAGATTTGCAGTTAACCGAAGAATAAATATAAATCTACTTTGTTAGAAATTGAAAGGCTAAATGCTGCAAATTCTATAAATTGAAAAGTTTCTCTGGAATGCCGGTACTGAATGAAATTTTAACGTCTGAAACAAATAATCTATTGATATTAGAAGAGACATATTATAATAAGGAAGAAATGAAGGCGGATCATGCTAAGCTATTACCTTTGTTGATTAATGAGTAAAGGAATGTTTATAATAAAATAAAGTATGTAGTTGATAGTGATGAGGGCCAATTCTTTTTCTTTACATGGTGGAACTGACAAGACATTTACCAATAATTTATCTAGAAAATATTATGTTTAGCCCTTCGTGGGAGATGTGATATTGTGTTGCATAGATCATCCAGTGGAATAGCATCCCTATTCCTTCCAAGAGGTATGACTGCATATTCTGGATTTTGTATTCCACTAGAGTGTGACGAGAATTCTATCTGCAAAAAACTTATCCCAAAAAATTATTTGACCTCTCTTCTCATTAAAACAAAACTCATTACTTGGATAAAAAATTTTGATTGGTGGAATGATTATTAGCCCGTCTGAATTAACCAAAATCCGCATTCGATTTCAATGGAAAAAAGTCACACTCGCATTTTGTTTTACTATGACTATTAAAAAAAAGTCAGTGTCATCAATCTTTAAAGAATGTGGACTCTATCATAAAAATTCGGTTTTTACCTATGTTAGTAATACGTTGAAATATATCATGTCACTAGAAAGAGGGGACTCGAAGTATTAATATGTAATTAAGATGAATTAACCCAAGATACTATAAGAAATGTTGTTTACAATGAAAATTATATATGATAGAAATTTGCACAATGAATTCTTCATGTAGGTGATGGTAATTTGTAAATCTGGTATTGATCTTGGAGATGTACAATTAGATGTGACATCTACAGATACTAATTTTATAAACTCTACGGGAGATCCTATAGCAACAATTGTTGAGAGTACTTATACAAATATAAACCGCACCACTTCAAATCAAGATATTTTTAAAGATGTTGCTATACTAATCCCTATTAATGAGATTGTTAATACAATTAATGATTAGATCATGGAATGTATGTCTGCAAATGAGAATGTATATATATCAGTTCCTAACAATATTCATCAAGATGATGAAAGCATAGATAATGCCAAGGAATTATTTTCACTAAAATATCTAAACACAATCAATTATTATGGATTACCAAATCATGAATATAGTTCAATTAGGATTGCATAGTCATGCTTATTAGGAATATAGATCCATCAAATGAAGTATGCAATGTAAATAGGTTGATAGTAACCAAGATGCTGAACCATATTATTGAGGTTAAACTAATTTTCAAGAAACTATGAAAGTAAAAAATTCTTGATTGGTAGAATAATTATGAGTCTATCTTATTTAACCAAATTTCTCATTCGATTTTAGATGAGAAAATTTCAACTTGTAGTTTGTTTTGCTATGATTATAAACAAAATTCAATGCTAATCTTTAAAGAATGTTTGACTTTATCTTCCAAAACCAGTTTATATCTATGAACAGTTATGTTGCAATATTTCGTGTCACTAGCAAGATGTGGCTCAAAGTATTAATATGCAATTAAGAATGATTAACTTAAGATATCATAAGAAATGTTGTTTACAATAAAATTTATATATGACAGAAAATTTACAAAATGGATACTCGATGTAGGTGATGGTAAGACCGGTATTGATTTTGAAGATCTACAATCAAATGTGACATTTCCGTATGATATTATCATAAATTATACGGGTGATCCCATAGCGACAATTTTTAAGAGTACATATACAAATATAAACTGCACAACTTCAAATTCAGACATTTTTAAAGATAGTACTATATTAGCCCATATCAATAAGATTTTCAGGAATGAAATTTGAGGGAATTTTTCCTATTATACTTGATAGTTATATTTAAATTTTTTTTTATTTTAATTTCAATTTAAAATTAAATAAAAATATTATTTTAATAATTATTTTTATTGATTTGTTAAGTTCTTAATGGATAATCCACAGAAGCTAAATATAACGGTATAATATAATTTCTTAGAGGGTGTTTGTTTGTGTGTTTGTGACAGATTATCTGATTATTGCGTTTGCAAAATGCAAATAATCAGTTAATCCTATTTGTGTACTAACTTCTAATAATTTATTATTTGCGTTATGAGGGAACGGAAACTATTTTCTTGCAGCTACATTTTGATGCTGCAAGAAATTGCGTTTAACCAAAAATAGATTTTACTATATTGTTGCCCTTTGAGGTAATGAAAAACGCAAATCCAAACACTTTTTAATTATTATCTGATTATTGCGATTTGAAACAGCATAAGCTCATCCAAGCACTTAATTTTCTACAGCACGTTTTGTTAATTATTCGATTATCCATTTTCTAATCACTACAACACTTTTTAAAACGCATATCCAAATACCCTCTTAGTTAGTTTTAAAAATAGTTAAATTATATTATTATATACATCGCCTTTCAAATAGATATAAAATCATTACATATTTTTCATTACTCCAAATATAATTTTTTTATCATTTTATACAATATAAGTATATGTATTATATAAAATATATAATTATGCCCGTCGAGTCTCGACGGGTTACTTACTAGTATACAATTATATAGTTGCGAATAGATCCATCAGTAAAGTAAAGAGATAATAACTAAAATAAGCCACTAGAAGGAGGTTCTTCCACTTTGAGGCCACGATATTTTGATTTAGGCAAATGGGTCATTAAAAGATTTTGGACCTAAATTTAGGCAATTTTGCCGAATTCGGGCTGCGATAGCTTAAAAATGAAAAAATTAATTTTTTTTAATCTACTCCCTCTGTCCCATTATTACTGTCTTAAAACTTTTGGACACGTCGTCCAATAGATTTGTTTAACATTTAATATCTTAAAATATACATATGTAAAAATTATGTAATATATATTCTAAAACTACATGATTAGACAAATCTAACATGACCAAATTTGACTATATTTTTTCGTATATAATTACGATTACATTAGGTCAAAATTGATCAATAGATCAATATTAAAAAGTCAAAATGAGACACTTTGAGTGTGACGGAGGGAATACTTTTAAGAAATACTCCCTCCGTTTTATAATAAGTGTAACACTAGGAAATGACACAAGATTTAAGGTAAGTTAATAAAATTTATTTAGTTGAAGTAATTAAATTAATAAAATAAGTCAAATTTGACTTTATTCATTTTGAGTTTTATTTTAATGAATATAAAAAATAATAATTTAGGTATAATTAGTAAAAAATATTAACCTTCAAAACATTTCAAATATGGTAATGTAACACTTATTTCCAAACACTCAAAATGGGAAAGTATAACACTTAAAAATCGGATAATGTAATTCATTAATTTATATTTTAACAAATTTGTAATAGACGAAAAAAATACTCAGAAAATTGTGATTGTGAATGATTAAAGTAAGTTCATATTGAAAGGCTAATTGCTGCAAATTCTATAAGTTTGAAAATTTTCTCTAGAATGCCGCTACTAAATGAAGTTTTAACGTCTGAAAAAAATAATCTATTAATACTAGAAGAGACATATTATAATATGAAAGAAATGAAAGCGGATCATGCTAAGTTATTACCTTTGTTGATTAATGATAAGAAGAATGCTTATAATAATATGATGTTTGTAGTTGATAATGATGTGTGTTGATTAATTTTTCTTTACGTGATGGAACTGACAAGATATTTATTGATAATTTATCTAGAAAGTATTATGTTTAGCTCTTCATGGTAAATGTAATATTGTGTTGCCTGTAGCATCCAATGGAATAACACATTTACTCATTCCAAGAGGTAGGACTGCACAGTCTAGATTTGGTATTCTATTAGATTGAGACGAGAATTCTACCTGTAAAAAACTTATCTCAGAAAACTATTTAACCTCTATTCTCATTAAAACAAAGCTCAATATTGGGGATAAAAATTCTTGATTAGTAGAATGATTATGAGCCCGTTTGAATTAACCAAATTCTCCACTCAATTTCAGAGGAAAAAATTCCACTCGCAGTTTGTTTTACTATGACTATAAAAAACAAACAAAAAAAGTAGATGTCAACCTTTTACAATGAAAATTATTTATGGCAAAAATTTACACAATGAATACTTCATGTACGTGATGGTAATTGGTAAAGCTGGTAATTAATCTTGAAGATGTACAATTAGATATGATATTTTCAGATGATAATTTTATAAACTCTATGCGAGATTCAATAGCGGCAATTGTTGAGAGTACTTATACAATTATAAACTGCACCACTTCAAATCCAAAAAATTTATATATTAACCCCTACCAATGAGTGTTGCTATAATCAATAATTATATCATGGAGTATATATTAGTTTTAACAATTTTTTTTGTAGAAATAATATGTTTTATTCCCACAAAAACACAAGTGAGTTCTAAATTAACAATATTTGTCAAAATGATGAAAACATAGATAATGCTAATGAATTATTTTCACTGGAATATCTAAACACGATCAATTGTTCTGGATTACTGAATCATGAAATATAGTTGAATGAGGGTTGCATAGTCATGCTTCTTAGGAATATATATCCATCAAATAAATTATGTAATGGAAGTAGGTTGATAGTAACCAAGATGTGGAATTAGATAGTTGGGGTTAAACTAATTTTCGGGAAACCATGAAAGTAGAAAATTCTTGATTGGTAGAATGATTATGAGCCTATTTGATTTAACCAAATTTTTTTATTCGATTTGAGATGAGAAAATTCCCACTCACAGTTTATTTTGCTATGATTATAAACAAAAGAAAATTTCAATCTTTAAAGAATGTCCGATTTTAACTTTCAAAATCAGTTTTTAGTCATGAACGGTTATGTTGTAATATTTCGTGTCACTAGCAAGATGTGGCTAAAAGTATTAATATGCAATGATTAACTCAAGATACCACAAGAATTGTTGTTTACAATGAAATTTATATATAATAGAAAATTTGCAAAATGGATAATTGATGTAGGTGATGGTAAAGCGGGTATTGATTTTGAAGATGTACAATTAGATGTGCCATTTACAGATGATATTTTTATGAACTCCACCGGTGATTCTATAGTGGTAAGTACATATACAAATGTTAGAAAAATTTTCATATTATGCTTCATACTTATTTTTAAATTTTATTTTATCTTAATTTAAATTTCAAATCAATAAAAATATTATTTTAATAGTTATTTTTATTGATCTGTTATGTTTGTACCAGAAAAGCCACAGAAGCTAAAGCATGCAGTATAATATAATTTCTTTATTAGTTTTAAAAATAATTAAATTATATTATCATATACATTATCTTTTGAACATATAAAAAAATCATTACACATTTTTCATTATTCAAAATATAACTTATATTAGAGAGAATAATTAAAATAGGCCAACAGAATGAGTCATTTCCACTTTTGGGCCACCATATTTTGATTTAGGAAAATGAGTCATTAGAAGGATTTCGGGCCTTAATTTAAGCCATTGGGCTGGAACTCGGGCTGCGATGGCCTAAAAGTGGAAATGACTCATTCTAATGGCCTATTTTGGTTTTTTTTCAATTATTTTTGTATTTTATATAAATAAAATAAATAATACTCACTGTGCCATTATTTATGTCCTATTTTTTTTCTTTTTCCAACATTTTCATTTCATTTTTATTTTAAAAAATAATTAAATATTAATCGTCAAACTTACCCATCACATCACATTGATAAATAAATATATTAAATTTTCAAATCCACTACCATTAATAATTCCAATCCATCCTACAACCACATATCAGTAAATCACACATTAATAAATAAATTTTAATTATAAATTCATTACAATCACATTAAAATTATAAATTCATTAAAATCACATTATATAAATTCTTAGGTTTGACGATTAATATTTAATTATTTTTAAAATAGAAATAAAATAAAAATGTTGGAACAAGAAAAAAAAAGTAAGAAATAAATAATGGCACGGAATGAGTATTATTTATTTTAATTACATAAAATAAAAAATAATTTAGAAAAACTAAAATAAGCCACTAGAAGGAGTTATTTCCACTTTTAAGCCATCGCGGCCCGAATTCTAGCCCAATGGCCTAAATTCAGGCCCGAAATCCTTGTAATGGCCTATTTTCCTAAATTAAAGTATCGTGGACCAAAAGTGGAAATTACTCCTTCTGGTGGCCTATTTTAATTATTACCTCTTTATATTATTACTTTATATAATATAAATATATATATTATATAAAATATAAAGTTATGCCCGTCGAGTCTCGACGGGTTATTTACTAGTTTAAAATAATTTTGGAAAATAAAATGAATTACCAAAATTGGCTTTCATGTGAATTGACACTTAGAGCCTCTTTGTTTTGACTTATTTTTCTCATTTTGACTTTTATTTCTCCCAAAAATCATTTTGCCTTTTTAACAGTTTATTTTGACTTTTTTCAAAAAGTAAAAGGAGTAATAAAAGTAGAATTTTTTTTTTTCAAATTAGGTAGGGGATTACTTCTAAAACAAGAAAAATCATCTTCGAAATAAAAATTCAAAAATATCTCTATCTAACAAGGAAATAAAATAAAGTGTGAATACTCTTATAAGATTTATGACCAATTTAGGGCATGTTTATTTTGGCTTTTGAAAAAAATGGGAAATCGGAACAAAAAAGAGAATTCAAAAGCAAAAGTAGCTTAAATAATTTTTTGGATTGATATTATTAAAGTTGCTTTTCAACGGATACAGTTTGGATGAATTGTACGTAGAAGAACTTTTGATATATTAAAATTACTAAAATGGACATAAATATTGTAAGGATATTTACATTATATTTTATTTCCTTTTTAAATATGGATATTTTTATATTTTTATTCCTAAAATGACTTCTCATTCTTTTAAAAAAAGTAACCTTCTACCTACTTTGAAAAAAAAGTAAAATTTTATTGTTTGTTTTTCCTTTTCCTTTTAAAAAAAGTCGAAACAAACAGCTTAAAAAAATTCAAAATAAAATGGCTCATTCTAATTGATCAATTTTCTTCGCCACGCTTTGCGGTCAAATCACTTTCTTATGATGCAAAATCTCCCATCGTATATTTACATGAAATTGTCCTAATGATGGGCCTAGGCTCAATCATTCGTAAAATAAAGTGGTCTGTTGCTGTAACGACCCAAATACAACTATTTGGAGACATTATTGCCGTACTAGCTAACCTAAACTAATGGCAAGCTAGTTTAGGCTGGCTAGTACAAGGCTGGGACAATGAGTATGTTTGGGAGCCAGCATATTTGGTAGCATATAGCATATTGGAAGAGCATATCCTCTCTCAGTTCTCTCTCCGAATCTGCTATCTGCTAGCGGATCTGCTCACTCCCAAACATCCCCAATATAAACAACAAAATCATATCTTGATTAATTCGATCGCATGCCTTGGCAAAATAGATAATTAAAAATATCTTAATTAAATCTCAACATCAATAGCTCAAAAGCAGGCATCCGCCTCCATAGTTCCACAATCAAAGTAAATATGAAAACTCAGGTTTGGCCACTGGCTAACAAAAGTATAAAGTGATAGGCAACTTGGTCTTTTTTGTAAAACGTCGCGTAACTAATAATTATAAAAGAAAATAAGTGAATGCATCCTAAACTAGGTCCTCTCAACCCAATACCCCAGTCATGCAGTTGCTCCTCCGGATGGATCTATAAAACATACAAAATAAGGGAGTCAGTACAAAGTACTGAGCAAGGGTTAATATATACATGGGGTATGGGGGAAATAACTCTGAAAATAAGTAAATAAACAAATAAGGACGAAATGATAGTAACTCACATAAATAAGATTCAACACCGTCCCATGCCGGTGAGATGACACCAATCATACACAAATGCACATGATGCATGACCTAACATTCACCTATCTACCCTATATGCAATGCAATGCAAAGGCGAGGACCTCGTCAACTCCAAACCTGTCTAGGGTAACATAACCAAACAACCCACGGGCGAGGACCATGTCAACTCCAAACCCATCCAGGGCCAAACCATGCTCTCGCATACCACACACCCAAACCAGGGAATACATAACAAAAATATCATGATATCAAGCCATTGTCTCACCACCAAGGGGCTGTTTGGAACATAGCATATTGACCAGCATATAGCATATTGGAAGAGCATATTGTCTCACAGTTCTCTCCGAATCTGCTATCTGCTAGCGAATCCGTTGACTCCCAAACATCCCCATAGCTTCCGTTTCCGATCTCCCGAACACACGGTAGTTCCTTCGTTATATTATATATAACACTCCGTAAAAATTTTTAATAGAAATTTAAATTTTAATAAATAAATATTCAAAAATTTCTCATAAATAAAATTTTTGGAACATGAAAGGAAAAGATATTTATTTTTAAAAGCGCGACTTTATCTTAGCTGAGAATTAAGTTAAGGAGTTAAAAACTTTTAGATATAAGACTGTTAAATTAGCGTATAAGTATTAACATATAAATTATCAAGAATTTAATTAAGTCCCCTAGTTTATGTATACGAGCTGGATTAAACATTGCCAAAGGCAAATTAAGTTAAACCAAATTATCCGACGAGGGTACCGGATAGAAATATAATTGAATGGCCAAAGTAGACGAGCTTATGAACTATTGGACTCGAAATAAATATTATTGGGCATGAGTAAGTGACGAAATAAATAATCACGGACGGAATAAAATACTTAGCCAATTAAATTGTGGAACTTGAGGACAAACCAAATTTTAATTAGCGAAATGTTTAATTAATATTTTCCGAGACCTCGACCAATTTGCCTACTGGAACTAATTACTAAGTAAGCTAAACCCATTGAATGATTTATAAGTAATTAGGTTAAATATCAATACACTTGACAGGGAAATCCGCTACTAGATAATCTAAATCCATAAGTCCACTAAATAAGATTATGGTAGTAAGACTAAATATTAAATCTAGAAAGTATCAATTAAGTTCATAACGAATGATAATTTAAATCATAAATTCGCGTAATGGGCAAACGTTAGGAATTTTTGAGTTAATGTTATACTAAATGAAATTGGACTCAAATTATACTACAAATTAATCATTAATATTAATACTTAACCAATTGAATAAGATTATCTAGGGACCCATTTAACGATTAATTGTCCGGATTAAGGAATTTGAAGTGGTGAGTCATTTCACTAAAGATGATAAATTAATAGATGAACTAATCTATGAAATAACCCAATTTATGAGTTAAGCTATAAAATTGAGTCCGCGTAATTAAATTAAAATACTAAACCCATTTAATTATTAGGAATTATCCGATCGATAAGTTGCGATTGTCCCGAATTGAAGGATATGGAGTCCCAAGTTACTCGACTAACTATACCGGATAATTAAATTATTAAGTCCACAACGTAGGTTAATTAGTTAATTAAGTCCATAATTAAGATTGAGATCCATGTTTAAAAGATTGGGCTGGGTCCTAATTAATTAAACAAATAATTTGAGCCCAAAGCAATTAGGCCCAAAACAAACCCTAAGCCCATAATCCAACCAAACCCTAACCCTAACATGGGCTGCTGCCGCCGGCCCTCCGGCGCCGCCACCGACGCCGGCGGCCCTCCGGCGACACCTCCGACAACCAACCACCGCCTCCGCCACCAGGAGCCACCATTTCATCTCCATTTTTCCAAAATTTCCCCCAAAACCACCACCTCCGATCTGCCACCTCCCTTACCACCACCGAGCCGCCTCCATGTTCCCCAAATCCGAGGCACCACCGCTGCCTCTCCACCACCAAAAATCCTCCAAACACCATCAATCAACAAAACGGAATAATGAAGACAAAGAAAAAGAAGGAGGAGGGCGAAGAGAGCAAGGAGAAAGACAAGAGAAGGAGGCGGAGCCACCGCCACTCGCCGGTCGCCGCCTCCGAAACCCGAGCCTCCGCCCTCAGTCCGCACCACCCCCCTCCGGCCTTCTCTCGCCACCGCGAGCCCCTCCCCTTTCCCTTCACCACCACCACTATCCCCTCCGTCTCCGGCCACACCACCACCAACACCGCGGCCGGATCCACCACCACCGACTCGAACCACCATCATCTCCACCATCAAAATCCATCTCCCATCCACCATAGATTCACCAACAACAACAAATCGAAAGAACAAAACCAAAATAGAAAAAGAAAGAGAGGGAGCCGAGACAAAGAGAGTGAGAGACGCGAGGAGGAGGGCGGAGCCGCCGCCGCTCGCCCGCCACCACCGCCGCCGCCCTGCCCTTCCTCCGTCGCCTCCGTGCGCCTCGCCGGAGCTGCTCCAGGAAAGCCCAAAAAAAAAAAAAAAAAAAGGGGGGGGGGGGGGGAGGATACCGAAAGCAGAATGAAGGAGGAAGAAGAAGGAGGAGGGAGGAGGACTTTTACCATTGGAAACTTATGGGGATTTTCCCTTGATAACCGAGATTGGAGTGAAAGAATGGAGAAAGAAGACTGATTGGGAGGAGGGGGGGGCAGGGGGCGTGTGGGAGCAGTTTTCTAGGAAAGAAAATAATGCACCTTGTTATCTGTGGAACAAGAGGATGGAGTAGGGTTTTATCCGGTTGGAAAGTGGTAGCCAGTTGGTCTATATAAGCTCCCTCCTCAAATCTGAAAACTTGCACCACCCTCATTCTATTCTCTTCGCTCTAGTTCCCTTATTTTAATTCTTTAGTGTTCCTGTAGCATTATTAGGATGATTCTTAATAGTTGAGTTTTGAATGGGATTTTCTCAACAAGTCAAGGAGTTTTAGAGCTTATTACAAATAAGCTAATCCATAGAAGTGTTCCGGGTAAGATTTATTAAAGTTGATAAATGTTAGTCATCATTTATGTTAAAATACTATTATAGCATTCTAAATTAATATTAGGATTTTTGGCTAGTCAAATAGCTGTCAAGGACATCTGCTCGTAGCCTACGCGTGTGTTGCATCCATTCCATCTTCGGTGACTGTAAGTAGATTTTTACTCTTTGGAGTAAAGCCCAAATTTATTTTAGCTTAAGCATAATTTTTACTACCGCTTTATTATTTTAAATTTATGCTTATAGCTCCCTACTGTTTTTGGATTATTGGTATGCCATTTTACTGTGCTTTAAGATGTTCGCAACTATTCACAAAATCCTACGGATTTTTGAGCTCATTGTTACGGGGATGAGCGAGGTGCCATGGGTCGCAGCTGCCCAACTCCCACGCTGTTGTGCACTTAATCGCCACACGGGGACTATTGGGACTCACAGCTCGGCGTCATCGGTCTTTTCTCATAGTGGGTTTGAGGAAATTTCTTACCTCTCCCACACCCTTGAGTGCATGTGGGACTAGAGTCCGACAAAAACAGGGACCCCACCTTCGAGTGGGACTAGAGCCCTAGAGCGGAACCCCACACACGGTGGCTGAGATACTCACATCTCGGTAACGCATACTGTTATATTATCTGTTCCCGGGATATAGAATAATGTTTCGTGTATGTATAAATTATTCTCGTTTTTAGCATACCATTACCATAACTGTTGTCTTTAAAGTATTTCTGCTACCCAACCTCCTCCGGGAGTAAACTTCTACTTACTCAGCGATTGTTTTCGCTGACTCTACACTTGTCACCATTTCCTTTCAGGTTTCAGATCTGCAAGGTTCGTTACAGCATATTTTGCACGGGCACGGTACGGGGTATTATTTTAAAGAATGTATATTTTGAATCCCCTTTGGGATAAGAAACATATTACTTGGCATAGATCATTTTTATGAGGCAAAGATAATTTTTTATAAAGCATGGGAAATTATTTATCAAGCGTGAATAAATATTTGGGTTTTATCCCGTTTATGCAAACGTTGTGCCCTACTGTTTAAACAATGCATTTTTGCGTTAAGCAGTGCTATTTTTGAAATACGAGATAGACAACCCCTTATTATAATATTTTTGAAATGCGAGGTACAACCTCTTTTAAAATTTCCATGGATTTATTCCATTCCAATTATTGAGCTCCTTTGAGGAATGCGTTCCTCCGTTTGGTTACGCTATACCAAACATTTTTATTAAGCTTATTTTATACTTGTTACGGTATTATAAGCTTTTGTGCAGGGTATATGCTAACTTGCCCGGGAAGTGGTTAGCATATGCATTAAACTCTGATGTTCTGCACCCATTATTTTTAGCCTTAGCGTATTTCGGACGGTCCGGGATACGTGGCGGTAGCACCCCACACATTGTTCCCGCACTTTTCTTCCGCTGCATCCTTAGGGAAAAATGGGGGTGTTACATTATATAATTTCATTAGTAGAAAAAATGTCAAGTGTATAATGTAGAGCATAGCAATTGAAATTACATAGATATCATTGCAGACAGTGGCGCAAGACTTGATTCAGAATCCATTTATTTTACAACCCACATTACCAAGTTTCAGGGGATAAACAAATAAGTTAGTCCACTATTTATTTGTTTAACATAATCCAGGTGGAGGGCTTAATTATTCCCCAAATAAATATAATCAAAGTCAGCAAGGCACTGTCATGCCCATTCAAGTGAAAATCCCACCTAAACCGATGGAAACAGCTAACATTCAATGCTTTCCCACCCTAATACAGAACTTAAATTCCCTACTGCCAAGGAAATTCATGAGCAGCTTAGTCACACGCATCTACTGTAACACCCCCATTTTCCCTGAGGATGCAGCGGAAGAAAAGTGCGGGAACAATGGGTGGGGTGCTACCGCCACGTATTCCGGACCGCCCGAAATACGCTAAGGCTAAAAATAATGAGTGCAGAACATCAGAGTTTAATGCATATGCTAACCACTTCCCGGGCAAGTTAGCATATACTCTGCACAAAAGCTTATAATACCGTAACAAGTATAAAATAAGCTTAAAAATGTTTGGTATAGCGTAACCAAACGGAGGAACGCATTCCTCAAAGGAGCTCAATAATAGGAATGGAATAAATCCATGGAAATTTTTATTTTAAAAGAGGTTGTACCTCGCATTTCAAAAATATAATAATAAGGGGTTGTCTATCTCGTATTTCAAAAATAGCACTGCTTAACGCAAAAATGCATTGTTTAAACAGTAGGGCACAACGTTTGCATAAACGGGATAAAAACCAAATATTTATTCACGCTTGATAAATAATTTCCCATGCTTTATAAAAATTATCTTTGCCTCATAAAAATGATCTATGCCAAGTAATATGTTTCTTATCCCAAAGGGGGTTCAAAATATACATTCTTTAAAATAATACCCCACACCGTGCCCGTGCAAAATATGCTCTTTCGAACCTTGCAGAGCTGAAACCTGAAAGGAAATGGTGACAAGTGTAGAGTCAGCGAAAACAATCGCTGAGTAAGTAGAAGTTTACTCCCGGAGGAGGTTGGGTAGCAGAAATAATTTAAAGACAACAGTTATGGTAATGGTATGCTAAAAACGAGAATAATTTATACATACAAGAAACATTATTCTATATCCCGGGAACAGATAATATAACAGTATGCGTTACCGAGATGTGAGTATCTCAGCCACCGTGTGTGGGGTTCCGCTCTAGGGCTCTAGTCCCACTCGAAGGTGGGGTCCCTGTTTTTGTCGGACTCTAGTCCCACATGCACTCAAGGGTGTGGGGGAGGTAAGAAATTTCCTCAAACCCACTATGAGAAAAGACCGATGACGCCGAGCTGTGAGTCCCAATAGTCCCCGTGTGGCGATTAAGTGCACAACAGCGTGGGAGTTGGGCAGCTGCGACCCATGGCACCTCGCTCATCCCCGTAACAATGAGCTCAAAAATCCGTAGGATTTTGTGAATAGTTGCGAACATCATAAAGCACAGTAAAATGGCATACCAATAACCCAAAAACAGTAGGGAGCTATAAGCATAAATTTAAAATAATAAAGTGGTAGTAAAAATTATGCTTAAGCTAAAATAAATTTGGGCTTTACTCCGAAGAGTAAAAATCTACTTACAGTCACCGAAGACGGAATGGGGATGACACAAGCACACGCTACGAGCAGATAATCCTTTACAGCTACGTGACTAAGAAAAATACTCAAATATTAATTTATACGCTATACTGGCTCTTTAACTAAAATAATAATAATAACTAGAATGATAGCTAAAATAATAACTAAAACACCCAACTTAAATAAATCTTACCGAAATACTCCTACTATACCGGTTGGCTAATAATCCACCGGTGGAACTAAGAAACACCAACTGCAACAGAATCGCAGAGAATAATTGAATACCGAAAGAAAGGCCAAAATCAGATAGAAAAGGGAGAAGAAATGGAGGGGAGTGGGGCGTTGGAATGGGGCTCGGGGATGGTGGTTTATATAGACAAAAATGGAGCACCAATTTACCCGTTGACACCATTTATCCACCCACCCTTTCTTTATTGCACAGATACCCACACACCCCCATCAGTCTCAATCTCTCTTTTCTCTCACCCTGTTCACGCACCCACCCCTTTTTCCTACTGTCTAATTTCTTGTCTCTCTCTCACTGCCCTTCATTCCCCTTAATATCCTCTAGGCAACAGGTTCCTTCCTCACTGCCTCTTCAGTATTCATAACCCATCAACAACACCATCTCAAGAAGAATCCAGCAGCGGCGACTGCAGGCGGCGGCGGCAGGCGACGTGACCGGCGGCGGCAGGCGAGCGACGGACGGCGACCGGCGGCGGCTCTCCCTGCCCCCGCGTCTCTTTCTCTTGCTTCTCTCTTCCTTCATCTTGTTTTGATTTCTGATTTTGTGGTATTGGAAAAATAAGGGCTGAGATGGGAGAAAGGTGGTGGTGATCCTTGGGACGGGAGCGGCGGTGGCGGAAATGGCGAGGGAGGCCGGGAATGGCGAAATGGAGGAGGGGCGGAGATGAAGGACGAAGGGCGGCTTTGGTGGTGGTGCGGTGACGAGAAAGGGGAGGGGCTCGCGGTGGTGGTGGTGGCGAGCGGCGGCGGGCTGTGGCGCAACAGCCCACCCGCTCCCATTTTCTTTTCCTCTTCTTTTCTTCATTTCATTTCATTTGTTTTTGTTTTGTTGGGGTTTTGTGGATTTGATTATGGAGGTTTTGTGGTGGTGGTGGATTGAACAATGGAGATAATGGTGGTGCGGGGAAGGAGGCGGAATGGTGGTGGTGACAGTGAGGGTGGCCGGGCTCGGTGGAGGAAAGGTCGGAGATGGAGGTTGGAGTGGCGAACGGCGGCCGCGGGTGGTGGTTCGTTGGTCGGAAAAGAAAAGAGGATGGGGAGATGGTTCGAAATCTGGAATTTGGGGCTCAACGGAGGTGTTGGCCGGAGATGGTGGACTGCCGGAGACTCGCCGGAATCTCGCCGGCGGCGAAGTCGGCGCCGGGAGAAGGGGCGGCGGCGGCAGCAAGTTTAGTTTAGGGTTAGGGTTTCCATTGGGCTTGGGTTAGGAATTGGGTCTATTTGCTTGGGCTCAATTAAATCTTGTTCTATTTGTATGTTGGATCACTTAATTCATTTGGGCCAATCCTTAATAAGGGACTTAAATAGCTATTAAACCTTGATCATGGACTTAATAATTTTAATAATCTCATATTTATATAATTTAATGTGTTGGATTTAATTAACCAATTAATATAAGTTGTGGATTTAATAATTTATTTATCCGGTATAATTAGTCGAGTAATTTGGGACTTCATATTCTTCAATTCGGGACAATCGCAATTCATCGGTCGGACAATTCCTAATAACTAAATGGGTTTAGTATTTTAATTTAATTACTGGGACCTAATTTTATAGCTTAACTCATAAATTGTATTATTTAATAGATTAGCTCATCTATTAATTTATCATCTTTAGTAAAATGACTCACCACTTCAAATTCCTTAATCCGGACAATTAATCGTTAAATGGACCCCTAGATAATCTTATTCGATTGGTCAAGTATTAATATTAATGATTAATCCGTAATATAATTTGAGTTCAATTTCATTTAGTATAACATTAACTTAAAAATTCTTAACGTTTGCCCATTACGCGAATTTAGGATTTAAATTATCATTCGTTATGAACTTAATTAATACTTTCTAGATTTAATATTTAGTCTTACTACCATAATCTTATTTAGTGGACTTATGGATTTAGATTATCTAGTAGCGGATTTCTTGTCACAATAATCAAGTGTATTGATATTTAACCTAATTACTTATAAATCATTCAATGGGTTTAGCTTACTTAGTAATTAGTTCCAGTAGGCAAATTGGTCGAGGTCTCGGAAAATATTAATTAAATGTTTCGCTACTTAAAAATTTGTCCGTCCTCTAGTTCCATAATTTAAGTAGCTAAGTATTTCATTCCGACCATGATTATTCATTTCATCATTTACTCATGTCCAATAACATTTATTTCGAGTCCAATTGTTCATAAGCCTGTCTATTTTGGTCATTAAATTATATTTCTATTCGGTACCCTCTTTGGATAATTTGGTTTAACTTAATTGCCTTTGGTAATGTTTAATCCAACTCGTACACACAAACTAGGGGACTTAATTAAATTCTTGATAATTTATAGGTTAATACTTATACGCTAATTTAATAGTCTCATATTTAAAAGTTTTTTTTTTTAACTCCTTAAACTTAATTCTCAGCTAAGATAAAATCGCACTTTAAAAGTAAATATCTTTTCCTTTCATGTTCTAAAAATTTTATTTATGAGAAATTTTGAATATTTATTTATTAAAATTTAAATTTTTATTAAAATTTTTACGGAGTGTTATAGTCTACCCTCCTTAAAATAAGGCTTCGCCCTCGAAGCCTCTCGGCAAATCCTGCAATTAATTCATGATTAGATATATATTTACTAAAATTATATCTTCTAGAAAAACCTTCTGTAACACCCCGATTTAATTAACTCATAATTAATTAATTTAATTATGGTTAATTAACCAAAGACTTAGTATGTGACTTATTTTGTAGGGAATGAAGATTTAAGTGAGTTCAACTCACTAGATAATAAGAGTCAAGTGCTCAAATGGGTGCAATGTGGTCAAGACAAGTGGTGTAGACCTTTTAACCCACATTCCGACCCGACCCGAGACCCATGACCCGACCCGGATCCATTTTGACTCTTCAAAATCAGATTTTGGGTGTTGGAAACCCATTTCCTCATCTTCTCTTCCCCTCTCTTCCCTCATTCCCGTCACCATTTTTGGGAAGGCTAGGGTTGGTGCCAAATCCTCCCAAAACCTTGATTTTATGCCCAAATCAGTTGGGGGTTTTATTATACTACCTTTGGTAAGTAATTTCCTCATAGTAATTCATGATTTTGAAGAGTTTTGAGGTGGTTTGTGAAGAGGGCAAAACAAGTGACGGGATTGAATGATTTTGGTTGAAATTCTTGTAGATCGGCTTGGAATTTGTGTTAAATCCTTGCTTGGGAGTTGCAAATCAGTTTTGGAAGTTAAGGTAATGCTTTTGGTTGAGTAATTTCAGTTTTTGAGCTTCCAATGGGTTCATGATGAAGAAATCATGTTCTTGGAGTTGATTTTTGATGTTTGGATTGGATTCTTGTAATATAGGCTTGGAATTGTAGATTGGAAGCTTGCAGGTTGAGAAGAGGAGCTTGGGGACTCATCTACATACCAGGCAAGGGTAGAGATAGGCCTAAATGGGGGCATAATCGGTGGAATGGCCGGAAACCGCCATTACCATCGTTTCTGTTGTGTCGGCGCGCAGTTGGGGCGCCCTTTAGCCAAACAGCGCGCGAGCAGCGCGCGACACGAACGTCACGACGCCGTGACAAAACCCGCGCGGGGTTGGCGCGGTTTTCTTGAGAAAACCGCGCGGGGAGCGCGCCAGCTCCCCTGCCCGCGCGATTCGTTCGTTCGTTTTCCGGTTCTTCGTCCTGCGTGTTTCCTTAGTTCTTCTTATGCTTCTAGCATGCCATAACTATCATTATGCTCACAATCTTTGAACTTAGTTGCGATTAGCGGTGATCTACTATGCCTTAGTTGAGATCGAGTCTTGTTTCGCTTCTATGTTGATGTGAGTGTTAGTGCCGATATGTGGGGCTTGGCACACCCTTGACACTTAACTCGCGATGAGTTGTTTATTTTGTCATGACACGTAATTTACGTATTGACATGTGTGGAATCTGATTATGTGTTGGTGCCGAAATGTGGGACTTGGCACACCCCGGAATATTTTAAAACTACTATTTTAAAGAGCCCGGATTATTCTTTTTAAAAACTATTATTTTCAAGTATTATTATTTTTAAAGTTATCATTTATAAACTAGTAGTATATTTCAAAGAGTCTGATTTTAAAGCTATTTATTTTAAAGAAAATACTTCACTCGAGATGAGTGATTGAATTGAATCTGAATATCTGTGATGATATGTGAATATCTGTGATGATATGTGAAGATCTGTGATGATATGTGAATATCTGTAATGATATGTGAATATCTGTGATGATATGTTGAGACTGAAAAGGATTTATATCCTAGTCTGTATTTGGCTAGAAAGGGCTCATGACCCTTAGCCTGACCCGCTTGCCGTAAGCCACGATTTCAGCTGTTAGTGTCCGCGGCGGGGGCACTGTGGGTATGTCTCTCGACCATTAAGGGGTGTGGACCCTTATATGGGAGGGAATACCGACCATGGTACCTAGGTGCGCGCTAGACATGCTTATGTGTTGCATTTAGGGTAGATAGACATCTTAGGTCATAACATTTCATCTCATCATCCATCATTCATCTTATTTGCAGTGGTTGAAGCACCGGTATGGGACGGTGTGATGTTTACTTATTTGCTCTGCTCAATTTTTATGTTATGCCTAATAAATGTTTAAAAACGGAATATATCTCCACCTATATGTATAAATATACTTCTAGGGAATCAAGTTAATTCTTGTTTCCCCTTATGCCGATTCTTCTATTCTTGCTCAGTACCTTGTACTGACCCTTGCTATGTTTTTATGTATAGATATTCCCGGGGAGGACGCAGAGCCTGAGCACGATGTGGGGTTTGGGGATGAGTGATCTACCTAGAGATGCATTAGCATGTTGTGGACTTATGTGCTTGTCTTGAATAAATGCTATGACTCTATTACCTTGTCTCGTACTGCTGGTGGTACCAATCGGTACATTATGTTCTGTCTTGTGTGTTACTTAATATCTCTGACAGGTTGAGATGAGACTGATATGTCGACTGTTATGTCGCATGAATAAGGCTTGTAAGCCGGACGTCTGTTATGATGTGAGGTTTCCTTTCTGGATTTGTATTATGATTCATTGGCTTCCTGTTACTTGGCTACGTGTTATTGATCTTAAATTGATTGGCCAACAGTTTAAGAGAGGTAACACGGCAGTGACGTCACAGAAATTTGGTTTTAAATTTTTGGGGCGTTACATTTGGTATCAGAGCCATGTCTGCTCGTATGTGCTTAGAATTCTAACACAAGCATGTGGTGAGATGTGTGGGGGAAAGCATATAGTGTAGGAATTGCATCTAGCTCTGCTTATATTCTTGAAGATTGCATTGTTTTTGGTTATCTGCGTGCCCTACAGGGGTGGATTGTGGTTTGTGAATCAAACCAGGATCAATCCTTGGGGATATTCCGGGAGATCTATACTTAATAATCGATGTTCGGTAAAGAATTATTCTTATTTACCGAGTGTTACTGAATGTCTCGTTACGTTACGAACATAGGATGCCGCCGCGCCGGGATGGAGAGCCCAGGAGGAGGGGAAGGCCTCGTAGGAATCAGGGGCCAGCTTTTGGGGGTCATGGACAGTACCATGAGAATGGTGGATTTGGCAATGATCACGTGGAAGGTGTTTCAATTGAGGAACCTGTAGAGGTGGAGGATGACTGGAACTATGAGAACGAACCAGTGCCTCCACCACCGCCGCCACCTGCACAGATGCCCATTGACCCTCAGTTTATGCAATATATGTTTAGTGCTATGTATGGGATGTATCAGAGGCAGGCGAATCAACCTGCACAACCACCACCCAGACCCGTGGATTACGTGCATCTAGCAAGGCATTATCAACCGCCGGTCTTTAGTGGAGGAGTAGACCCGGTTGCTCTGACTGTTTGGATTTATCATATGGAGGAGATCTTCGAGAATATAGACTGCCCAGAGGATTGGAAGGTCAGGGTGGGACAGCAGTATCTTACTGGACCAGCTCTCCATTGGTGGAGGTCGCGTAAGAGTGAGCTTATGGCGAGACCCAACTTCTCATGGGAAGTTTTCTGTCATGCTTTGAGATCCCACTTTTTCACTACACAGATGATGAATGTTAAAAAGAGGGAATTTCTCAACCTAGAGCAAGCAGGAAATATGACAGTGTCTGAATACTATGGTCGTTTTGTGGAACTCATGTCATACGTACCAATGCTAGTTGCTAATGAGGAAGATAAGGTTTCGAAGTTTGTGGATGGATTGAAGGCTGAGATCCGGACTGGGTTTAGCAACCAACACGCCTGCTTAGCTTCAGCATATGATCAGGCTTTATGCATTGAAAGAGCTCGTGCTGATATGCAGCGCGTGAGGGCCGCTCGTCGCAGGGAGTCAGGGGGGCCGATTAGACCCCATCATAGGCAGACGAGGCCGAGAAGCGGTGGAGAGACCTCTAGGCCTCGGACTTATGCACAGCCACCGTATAGAAGCGGACCCCACTGCTGGAATTGCGGACAGCAAGGACATTTGAGGTCACAGTGCCCACAGTTGGTGGGTCGAGTAGGAGGATCTACTTCAGATGCGTCTGGTGGGAATGCGTTGCGTGGACGAGGTGCAGACAGAGGTCGTGGACCACAGGGGGACCGTGGGGGGCCGTCTCAATGTGATTGAGCGGGCTGAGCTAGATGGGCGAGATGATGTCATGACTGGTAAGTTGCCCATTGTTCAATTTCAATCTTGATCGACTTAACCATCTGTAACAAGTACCCCAGGTAGTGCCTTATGTTATTAAATGCGTAGGTACTATACTAGTTAATAATGTGCCTGCTTACGCCTTATATGATTCTGGTGCATCATGCTCGTTTATATCATCGGAATTTGTAACTAATAATGATATGGGACCACTGGAGGCTTATCAACTCCCTGTTACGCTACCTTCGGGAGACTTCATGCGAAGCCAGTGGATTAAACCCGATGCACAGATAATCATCAAAGAGCGAGAGTTCAGAGCGAATCTAGTGGTGCTAGATTTGGCCGATTTTGACATGATTTTGGGAATGGATTGGCTGTCTAAGTACCGAGCCAGATTAGACTGCGGGATACCAAGGATTTCCTTCACCGAAGAAGAAGGTGACAGAGGCTCCGGCCTTAGTGTTACCTGATGAATCGGGGAAATATGAGGTAGACACAGATGCATATTATCGAGGACTTGGGTGTATGCTTATGCAGTATGGCAAGGTGATTGCGTATGCATCTAGACAATTAAAGCCTCACGAGCTGAATTACCCGACTCACGACCTGGAGATGGCAGCGGTCGTGCATGCATTAAAAATTTGGAGGCATTATCTTTACGGAGCCAAGTGTCAAATCTATTCGGATCATAAGAACCTTAAATGTCTCTACACTGCAGATAAGATGAGCGGTAGGCAAAGAAGGTGGTTAGAGTTGTTGCAGGACTACGACACGAGTATTCAGTACATAGAAGGGAAAGCCAACCGGGTGGCTGATGCACTAAGTAGGAAAGGACATGTACTGAACTCAATTACTCTCCCTTGGAAGTTAAGGCAAGAGTTGGACAAAGAAGGTATTGTGGTTGTTCCTTACGACACGATAGCGAGGTTGAATGCTACGACGATGGTGCCATCATTATTCGATGAACTCAGACAAAGTCAAGCTGTAAGTCAAGAGATGATGCATTTGAAAGCTCAGATTCGCAAGGGTAAAGCGGAAGGCTTTGTGATTGATAGCAAGGATATGATCAAGTTTGGGGACCGTTGGTGTGTGCCTCCGAAAGATCAGGCGCTGAAAGGAAAAATTATGGAGGAAGCACATTGCACACCTTACTCCGTACATCCGGGAGCAGTAAAGATGTACAAGGATTTGAGGCAAAACTATTGGTGGAAAGGCATGAAAAAGGAAGTGGCAGAATTTGTGTCTAGGTGTTCCACTTGCCAGAAGGTGAAAGCCGAGCACATGAGACCTTCAGGCTTATTACAACCTTTGGATGTTCCCACCTGGAAATGGGAGTCCATTGCTATGGACTTTGTCACCGGGCTACCCAGGACACGGAGCAGTTTTGATACTATTTGGGTAGTTGTGGACCGACTAACAAAGAGTGTTGTGTTTATACCAATGAGATTGAACTGGAGCATGCAACAGTTGACTGGCGCTTACATCCAACATGTGGTTAGACGTTTTGGTATTCCTCGAGAAATCATTTCCGACAGAGATTCCAGATTCCTGTCAAGGTTCTGGAAGGAATTGCAAACAGCCTTTGGGACACAGATCAGTATGAGTACTGCGTGGCACCCTCAGACTGATGGACAGACCGAAAGGACCATTAGAACCTTGGAGGATATGTTGAGGGCGTGTGTGATGGATTTTCAAGGATCGTGGGAGGAACATCTACCTTTGGTGGAGTTCTCCTACAACAATAGTTATCACGCGAGTATTCGTATGGCGCCTTTCGAGGCCTTATACGGAAGAAAGTGCAGGACACCCTTGTGTTGGAGTGATCCTTCAGAGCGAGTGGTGATGGGTCCTGAACTCATTGAGCAGACCACTGAAGTGGCACGAGTGATCAGAGACAGAATGAAGGAAGCTCAGGATCGTCAAAAGAGTTATGCCTATTTGTCCATGAGAGACATTGAATTCGAGGTTGGAGATTGGGTACTTTTAAGAGTGTCACCCATGAGGGGCGTGAGACGATTTGGGAAGAAAGGGAAACTGAGTCCCAGATTTATAGGCCCCTATGAGATCACTAAAAAGATTGGGAAGGTCGCTTACCGGTTAGAATTGCCAACTGAGGTGGGAAATGTGCACAACGTTTTCCACGTCTCTCAGTTGAGGAAGTTTATCTCGGATCCTAACAAAATTATACAACCGGAGGAGGAGGAGTTGGATGACAACCTAGAATACGAAGAATACCCCGTGGCGATTCTCGACACTAAAGAAAAGGTACTTCGCAAGAAGGCGATCAAAATGGTGAAAGTACCTTGGTCGAGACATGGCGTAGAGGATGCCACTTGGGAGACAGAGGAAAGCATGGCTGGGCGTTATCCTGAATTGGATTTGACTCCAATTCAGTGAAGTAATGACCTTAATCCATACTTTTTCATTCGAGGACGAATGATCCTAAGGGGGAGAGATTGTAACACCCCGATTTAATTAACTCATAATTAATTAATTTAATTATGGTTAATTAACCAAAGACTTAGTATGTGACTTATTTTGTAGGGAATGAAGATTTAAGTGGGGGAAATAAGTGAGTTCAACTCACTAGATAATAAGAGTCAAGTGCTCAAATGGGTGCAATGTGGTCAAGACAAGTGGTGTAGACCTTTTAACCCACATTCCGACCCGACCCGAGACCCATGACCCGACCCGGATCCATTTTGACTCTTCAAAATCAGATTTTGGGTGTTGGAAACCCATTTCCTCATCTTCTCTTCCCCTCTCTTCCCTCATTCCCGTCACCATTTTTGGGAAGGCTAGGGTTGGTGCCAAATCCTCCCAAAACCTTGATTTTATGCCCAAATCAGTTGGGGGTTTTATTATACTACCTTTGGTAAGTAATTTCCTCATAGTAATTCATGATTTTGAAGAGTTTTGAGGTGGTTTGTGAAGAGGGCAAAACAAGTGACGGGATTGAATGATTTTGGTTGAAATTCTTGTAGATCGGCTTGGAATTTGTGTTAAATCCTTGCTTGGGAGTTGCAAATCAGTTTTGGAAGTTAAGGTAATGCTTTTGGTTGAGTAATTTCAGTTTTTGAGCTTCCAATGGGTTCATGATGAAGAAATCATGTTCTTGGAGTTGATTTTTGATGTTTGGATTGGATTCTTGTAATATAGGCTTGGAATTGTAGATTGGAAGCTTGCAGGTTGAGAAGAGGAGCTTGGGGACTCATCTACATACCAGGCAAGGGTAGAGATAGGCCTAAATGGGGGCATAATCGGTGGAATGGCCGGAAACCGCCATTACCATCGTTTCTGTTGTGTCGGCGCGCAGTTGGGGCGCCCTTTAGCCAAACAGCGCGCGAGCAGCGCACGACACGAACGTCACGACGCCGTGACAAAACCCGCGCGGGGTTGGCGCGGTTTTCTTGAGAAAACCGCGCGGGGAGCGCGCCAGCTCCCCTGCCCGCGCGATTCGTTCGTTCGTTTTCCGGTTCTTCGTCCTGCGTGTTTCCTTAGTTCTTCTTATGCTTCTAGCATGCCATAACTATCATTATGCTCACAATCTTTGAACTTAGTTGCGATTAGCGGTGATCTACTATGCCTTAGTTGAGATCGAGTCTTGTTTCGCTTCTATGTTGATGTGAGTGTTAGTGCCGATATGTGGGGCTTGGCACACCCTTGACACTTAACTCGCGATGAGTTGTTTATTTTGTCATGACACGTAATTTACGTATTGACATGTGTGGAATCTGATTATGTGTTGGTGCCGAAATGTGGGACTTGGCACACCCCGGAATATTTTAAAACTACTATTTTAAAGAGCCCGGATTATTCTTTTTAAAAACTATTATTTTCAAGTATTATTATTTTTAAAGTTATCATTTATAAACTAGTAGTATATTTCAAAGAGTCTGATTTTAAAGCTATTTATTTTAAAGAAAATACTTCACTCGAGATGAGTGATTGAATTGAATCTGAATATCTGTGATGATATGTGAATATCTGTGATGATATGTGAAGATCTGTGATGATATGTGAATATCTGTAATGATATGTGAATATCTGTGATGATATGTTGAGACTGAAAAGGATTTATATCCTAGTCTGTATTTGGCTAGAAAGGGCTCATGACCCTTAGCCTGACCCGCTTGCCGTAAGCCACGATTTCAGCTGTTAGTGTCCGCGGCGGGGGCACTGTGGGTATGTCTCTCGACCATTAAGGGGTGTGGACCCTTATATGGGAGGGAATACCGACCATGGTACCTAGGTGCGCGCTAGACATGCTTATGTGTTGCATTTAGGGTAGATAGACATCTTAGGTCATAACATTTCATCTCATCATCCATCATTCATCTTATTTGCAGTGGTTGAAGCACCGGTATGGGACGGTGTGATGTTTACTTATTTGCTCTGCTCAATTTTTATGTTATGCCTAATAAATGTTTAAAAACGGAATATATCTCCACCTATATGTATAAATATACTTCTAGGGAATCAAGTTAATTCTTGTTTCCCCTTATGCCGATTCTTCTATTCTTGCTCAGTACCTTGTACTGACCCTTGCTATGTTTTTATGTATAGATATTCCCGGGGAGGACGCAGAGCCTGAGCACGATGTGGGGTTTGGGGATGAGTGATCTACCTAGAGATGCATTAGCATGTTGTGGACTTATGTGCTTGTCTTGAATAAATGCTATGACTCTATTACCTTGTCTCGTACTGCTGGTGGTACCAATCGGTACATTATGTTCTGTCTTGTGTGTTACTTAATATCTCTGACAGGTTGAGATGAGACTGATATGTCGACTGTTATGTCGCATGAATAAGGCTTGTAAGCCGGACGTCTGTTATGATGTGAGGTTTCCTTTCTGGATTTGTATTATGATTCATTGGCTTCCTGTTACTTGGCTACGTGTTATTGATCTTAAATTGATTGGCCAACAGTTTAAGAGAGGTAACACGGCAGTGACGTCACAGAAATTTGGTTTTAAATTTTTGGGGCGTTACACCTTCCGTCGTGTTGTACTGATTATAATTAGCCTTGGTCATTTATCCTTGATACCCGCTTAATCCCTTTTTAAAAAAAATATATTTCTTGTTGCAAGATTTGTTCAATTTAATTCCGTTGATGTTCCTAAATAATTTCATATGTTGGTCAGTTTTGGGTTGGTTCATTTCTTTCCTTTCGATGCTTTCTCCACCGGGATATGCTAGCGACTACGTGTTTCATTCTTTTCATAGGAAGATGAAAATAGACATCTCATTTACCCGTTTCTTAATTTCTCGTACCTCATACTTCTCCAAAAGGTATTCAGGGTAAGTCTTGGACAAAAATTCATTGGTTACACCTTTTTATTAAGACTTACGATAACTCGGTTAAACTGATGGGCTTCCTTTGAGTACCTTATCAATCCTTAATAAGTCCCGCTCTTCTTGTTCGTAAGGTGTCGCTATTAGGTAAAATTTATTTTTGAACAATGTGGTCATTCCTGTTTGGTGTTTGATCCTTTAATTATTCATCATGCTTGGAGTGTTCTTCAATCTTAAAAGTAGTGTGGTGAGTTCCTCCTGTTCAATCCTAAGTAGATAAAATTTAAATCACTTGGAAAAATCCAACTCGGTTCATCCTTAATCCGGAAATAATTATGTATAAAGTTAACTACTAATCGTCGTTAGTCGTACCCATGAGAATCTTTTAATTATTTCCAAGTTTCCATCACTTTGAAATTTCCAAATGCTAGTTAATTATCCTCTATGCATACCCGACCAAGGGTTACACGAAAGTGGTATAGGTTCAAATGCTTGGCCTATAAAATTTTATAATAAATATCATTCTTAACATGTCTTCTTGCTAGTTCTCACTTTTAATAAGTCATCTTTAATTGATATTCATTATTTTCGAATGACAATAATTTTAACGAAGAATTTCCTTGCTTGGTGGGTTATCACCTTGATAACTTACATTTTCCACTAAGATTTATCCACCATATTTTGGTAATTATGAATCTTACATTTTATTGGGTATGCAATCTTTCGTCCTCGATTATAATCTTCGTCCTTGGCGACCCATAATACTTAATCCATCGTATTATAGGCTCTTGTATATTTTTATTTTTATTGTTGTTGTTGTTGTAATCATTATTATTATTATTATTATTATTATTATTATTATTATTATTATTAGTATTATTATTATTATTATTATTATTATTATTATTATTATTATCCGTGAAGGAGAATCCTTTTACATAACATATTTGGGAACATAATTTCTAACGATACCATCGAGCCTTACTTAGCATATTATTTAAATCAAGGTTTGGGTTTCAAGTCCTTAAACCTAAAGGAATAGAATTTAATGACTTAAGTTAATCTTTCGGGCGTACACTCAATCCTTAATAAATTCTACTTTTCTTGTTGGCACGATGCCGCTCTTAGGAAAAAAATCTATTTATTCGCGATGAAATGCTTTGTCAATCTTGTTTTATTTTTGGTCCAACAATCATTTATTATGCCTGGGGTGTTCTCAAGTCCAAAAGTACTGCGGTGAATTCTTCAAGCTCGATCTAATGAATTTTCTTTAGTCCTTAGGATATCCCACTCGACTTGGTATTCATTACGCCTGTCCTTTAGTCGGTTACCTACGAGAATTTTTCAATTATTATCATGCTCCTATATTACCTAGAAATTACCCATGTCTCTTTTTAAGTTACTCGTCCAAGGGTATGTCTATTTGAATTCGGTGTTCTTGTTGAATGAAAATGGTTGCTTAACCCGTAAGGGTAGATTAAGCCATGTCTAGTGTTGTTATTTAGTTTAAGGGTCATCTATCAAATTTGGTAAGTAAATATTTTACCGGGTGTAATAATTTTATCGTCTTTGAAGTTCCCATGCTTCTTAGGTGTGGGCAGGAACTCTAATCATTTGGTTATAGGTCAAATGAAGCTTTTGCAAAGGAGAAGTCTTTAAACAGAACATCGGTGATTATCATTTAAGTAGAAGCTTAAAATGTTTTACATCAAAAGGAAATGCACTGCTTGCACATATCAAGCGCATTACTAGGTTCAAAAGTCGGAGTACGATTTCTCCACGTTCATCTCGCCCTACTATGCCAGATTGACCCATGTTCTTAGAAAGCAGTTAAACATGATAGTTGAAACCTAAACCGAGTCGCCTCTTGCCACAGGAGGCGGGTTCCTCTGATTGCGGGCTTGGTTTCTCTGCGGGTACCCTTGTCGTCCTTCCAGGCATACCTTCGTCTGGAAACGTGGATCCTCCTTCAGATCCACCCGCAGTTTGTCTATATATATTTGCTCAGTACAATTTTTGACCATGTGATCATCAAGGCCACACCTATAGCAGGTTCCGTACGGCGGGCATGCTTGCATCCAGTGCCGTCTCTTGCATTTTTGGCAGGGTGATGGAATGAGGAATTTGTCGTCACTTCCTGGTTCAGGGTTGTTAAGGTTACTGCGTTGGCCAATGTTTCCTCTGTCCCGCTTCTCTTCCACTCGTTGCTTCTTCTGTGGCTCGGAGGACTGCCCGACATGCTCCTCTTTGCGCTTAGACCTAGAGGCCAGTTGAGCCTTCAGTTCCAAATTTTCCGCGAGCAGTCGTGCCTTCTCTTCTTGATGTTTGCAAGCCTCCTGCTGCAACACCAGTATGTCCATAGCCATGCGAGGGACCAACTCAAGCAGCATGGTAAAGGTGTTGGCCGACATCTATCAAAGGGTTTAGACGAATGTTATGGTTACCTCGAGCCACTAACATCTTGACCGAATGCTAGTTACCGAATACATATAGCTTTAAAAGTTCGTAAGTACGATAATCCTTGTTGTGAGTCCATAATCATTCGGTGTCTTCCCTTTACACTCGCGTCTCAAGTCCACATAGATACTCAGAAATTCTCGTTACTAGAAAATTAATATGGTTATCGCAACATCATGTAGATCGTGCTCTTTTAAGCCTAAGGCATATCCTTATATTGATTAAGGCGAAATCGAGGGTCAGAGATCGTAATAGTGATACGTCGATTCCCTATGTCTTGCGGAAAAAGAGCCGTACTTAAAGTTCGATACCCTTAGGAACTTCTTGTAAAGAAAATGACTTGTAGTAAATTAACATTCTGCTCGTGCCTATATGCATATGTGTGTGTGTTCCCATCCCCAAATATAACTTTATAACTTTTAAAATACTTGGCATAGTCTTTTCAAAAATTATTTTAGTGCAAAAATTGTAATAATTTAAATGCACTACTTCCTTGGGAAAAATGCTTCAAAAATAATTTCTTCGTGCACAAATTTTAAAAATTTTAAATGCACTACTAGCATAGCAATCATGCTTTAAAAATAATCCCTCATGTGCAAAAATTTAAGTAATTTAAATGCACATTTTTCCATCGCAAAAAAAAAATACTTCCAATGCTTTTAGTGTAAAAATTTAATAATTTTGAATACACTAATTGCATAGCCATAGAACTTTCAAAATAATTTTTGGTGCATAAATTTTAAATAATTTAAATGCACAAATTCCAAGAGCAAAATGCTCTGATACCAAACTGTAACACCCCCATTTTCCCTGAGGATGCAGCGGAAGAAAAGTGCGGGAACAATGGGTGGGGTGCTACCGCCACGTATTCCGGACCGCCCGAAATACGCTAAGGCTAAAAATAATGAGTGCAGAACATCAGAGTTTAATGCATATGCTAACCACTTCCCGGGCAAGTTAGCATATACTCTGCACAAAAGCTTATGATACCGTAACAAGTATAAAATAAGCTTAACAAAAATGTTTGGTATAGCGTAACCAAACGGAGGAACGCATTCCTCAAAGGAGCTCAACAATAGGAATGGAATAAATCCATGGAAATTTTTATTTTAAAAGAGGTTGTACCTCGCATTTCAAAAATATTATAATAAGGGGTTGTCTATCTCGTATTTCAAAAATAACACTGCTAAATGCAAAAATGCATTGTTTGAACAGTAGGGCACGACGTTTGCATAAACGGGATAAAACCCAAATATTTACTCATGCTTTATAAAAATTATCTTTGCCTTATAAAAAATGATCTATGCTCGATACATAATTTCCAAGGCTTCATAAAAATTGTCTTTACCTTATAAAAATTTATCTATGCCAAGAAATAGGTTCTATCCCCAAAGGGGATTTTTTTTTTAAAAAAAAATATTCATTCTTATAAATGTTACCCCGTACCGTGCCCGTGCAAAATGTGTTGTAACGAACCTTGCAGATCTGAAACCTGAAAGGAAATGGTGACAAGTGTAGAGTCAGCGAAAACAATCGCTGAGTAAGTAGAAGTTTACTCCCGGAGGAGGTTGGGTAGCAGAAATAATTTAAAGACAACAGTTATGGTAATGGTATGCTAAAAACGAGAATAATTTATACATACAAGAAACATTATTCTATATCCCGGGAACAGATAATATAACAGTATGCGTTACCGAGATGTGAGTATCTCAGCCACCGTGTGTGGGGTTCCGCTCTAGGGCTCTAGTCCCACTCGAAGGTGGGGTCCCTGTTTTTGTCGGACTCTAGTCCCACATGCACTCAAAGGTGTGGGGGAGGTAAGAAATTTCCTCAAACCCACTATGAGAAAAGACCGATGACGCCGAGCTGTGAGTCCCAATAGTCCCCGTGTGGCGATTAAGTGCACAACAGCGTGGGAGTTGGGCAGCTGCGACCCATGGCACCTCGCTCATCCCCGTAACAATGAGCTCAAAAATCCGTAGGATTTTGTGAATAGTTGCGAACATCATAAAGCACAGTAAAATGGCATACCAATAATCCAAAAACAGTAGGGAGCTATAAGCATAAATTTAAAATAATAAAGCGGTAGTAAAAATTATGCTCAAGCTAAAATAAATTTGGGCTTTACTCCAAAGAGTAAAAATCTACTTACTGTCACCGAAGACGGAATGGGGATGACACAAGCACACGCTACGAGCAGATAATCCTTTACAGCTACGTGACTAAGAAAAATACTCAAATATTAATTTATACGCTATACTGGCTCTTTAACTAAAATAATAATAATAACTAGAATGATAGCTAAAATAATAACTAAAACACCCAACTTAAATAAATCTTACCGAAATACTCCTACTATACCGGTTGGCTAATAATCCACCGGTGGAACTAAGAAACACCAACTGCAACAGAATCGCAGAGAATAATTGAATACCGAAAGAAAGGCCAAATTCAGATAGAAAAGGGAGAAGAAATGGAGGGGAGTGGGGCGTTGGAATGGGGCTCGGGGATGGTGGTTTATATAGACAAAAATGGAGCACCAATTTACCCGTTGACACCATTTATCCACCCACCCTTTCTTTATTGCACAGATACCCACACACCCCCATCAGTCTCAATCTCTCTTTTCTCTCACCCTGTTCACGCACCCACCCCTTTTTCCTACTGTCTAATTTCTTGTCTCTCTCTCACTGCCCTTCATTCCCCTTAATATCCTCTAGGCAACAGGTTCCTTCCTCACTGCCTCTTCAGTATTCATAATCCATCAACAACACCATCTCAAGAAGAATCCAGCAGCGGCGACTGCAGGCGGCGGCGGCAGGCGACGTGACCGGCGGCGGCAGGCGAGCGACGGACGGCGACCGGCGGCGGCTCTCCCTGCCCCCGCGTCTCTTTCTCTTGTTTCTCTCTTCCTTCATCTTGTTTTGATTTCTGATTTTGTGGTATTGGAAAAATAAGGGCTGAGATGGGGGGAAAAGGTGGTGGTGATCCTTGGGAAGGGAGCGGCAGTGGCGGAAATGGCGAGGGAGGCCGGGAATGGCGAAATGGAGGAGGGGCGGAGATGAAGGACGAAGGGCGGATTTGGTGGTGGTGCGGTGACGGGAAAGGGGAGGGGCTCGCGGTGGTGGTGGTGGCGAGCGGCGGCGGGCGGGTGGTGGTTCGTCGGTCGGAAAAGAAAAGAAGATGGGGAGATGGTTCGAAATCTGGAATTTGGGGCTCAACGGAGGTGTTGGCCGGAGATGGTGGACTGCCGGAGACTCGCCGGAATCTCGCCGGCGGCGAAGTCGGCGCCGGGAGAAGGGGCGGCGGCGGCAGCAAGTTTAGTTTAGGGTTAGGGTTTCCATTGGGCTTGGGTTAGGAATTGGGTCTATTTGCTTGGGCTCAATTAAATCTTGTTCTATTTGTATGTTGGATCACTTAATTCATTTGGGCCAATCCTTAATAAGGGACTTAAATAGCTATTAAACCTTGATCATGGACTTAAAAATTTTAATAATCTCACATTTATATAATTTAATGTGTTGGATTTAATTAACCAATTAATATAAGTTGTGGATTTAATAATTTATTTATCCGGTATAATTAGTCGAGTAATTTGGGACTTCATATTCTTCAATTCGGGACAATCGCAATTCATCGGTCGGACAATTCCTAATAACTAAATGGGTTTAGTATTTTAATTTAATTACTTGGACCTAATTTTATAGCTTAACTCATAAATTGTATTATTTAATAGATTAGCTCATCTATTAATTTATCATCTTTAGTAAAATGACTCACCACTTCAAATTCCTTAATCCGGACAATTAATCGTTAAATGGACCCCTAGATAATCTTATTCGATTGGTCAAGTATTAATATTAATGATTAATCCGTAATATAATTTGAGTTCAATTTCATTTAGTATAACATTAACTCAAAAATTCTTAACGTTTGCCCATTACGCGAATTTAGGATTTAAATTATCATTCGTTATGAACTTAATTAATACTTTCTAGATTTAATATTTAGTCTTACTACCATAATCTTATTTAGTGGACTTATGGATTTAGATTATTTAGTAGTGGATTTCCTCAACGCATTAATCAAGTGTATTAATATTTAACCCAATTACTTATAAACAAATCAATGGGTTTAACTCACTTAGTAATGAGTTTCCGTGGACAAATTGGTCGAGGTCTTGGGAGATAATAATTAAACATTTCGCTAATTAAAATTTGGTTTGTCCTCTAGTTCCATAATTTAAGTAGCTAAGTATTTCATTCCGACCATGATTATTCATTTCATCATTTACTCATGTCCAATAACATTTATTTCGAGTCCAATTGTTCATAAGCCTGTCTATTTTGGTCATTAAATTATATTTCTATTCGGTACCCTCTTTGGATAATTTGGTTTAACTTAATTGCCTTTGGTAATGTTTAATCCAACTCGTACACACAAACTAGGGGACTTAATTAAATTCTTGATAATTTATAGGTTAATACTTATACGCTAATTTAATAGTCTCATATTTAAAAGTTTTTTTTTTTAACTCCTTAAACTTAATTCTCAGCTAAGATAAAATCGCACTTTAAAAGTAAATATCTTTTCCTTTCATGTTCTAAAAATTTTATTTATGAGAAATTTTGAATATTTATTTATTAAAATTTAAATTTTTATTAAAATTTTTACGGAGTGTTATATCTATATACTTATACACACTACTGTAAATACCAAATGCATAGTTTCCCCCCATTCCGCAGAACCATATATACAGATAATCCAACACACACCCGACATCAATACAAGAATGCAAAATTAACCCTTGTCTGTTTGAATTGAAGAATTATTACTCCTCATGTACTAGTTTCCAAGCCCACAACATCAAGAATTGAATTTAAATCCTTATCCAACACCAAAATCCCTACGGTAACTCAATCTTGCACTTGCAACAAGAACATCTCTCTGTCCCCCAATTTCAAAAATCCCGATCTCCTCCTCCTTTAGTGTAGATATCGTAAAAAAAAATAGAATTGAGTTAGAATCCCTACCTTAATCAGATAAAGGAGTATAAGGCTTGGGCTTCCAACTAATAAATTTGGGCTCAAATAATTATTTAAAGTAATTTGGGCCATTACATCCCTTACCCGTTAGGCTCATTTGGTCCTCGAAATACGACTACATATCAAGAGTATAGAATAGAAGTATACCTCATCGCGATGATCGCATATTAAAATCCGGGTACTTCTTCCTCATTAGCTCCTCAGTCTCCCAAGTAGCATCTTCCGTGCCATGTCTTGACCAAAGTACTTTAACCATTGGAATCGTTTTATTTCCAAGTACTTTGTCTTTTTTGTCAATCACTGCTACCGGATACTCTTCATATTCTAAATTAGCATATAGTTTGATCTTATCAGGTTGTATGATCTTCGAAGGATCAGAAATGAACTTCCTTAGTTGAGATACATGGAATACATTGTGAGCTCGCCCCACTTCAGTTGGCAAAGCCAACTTGTATGCTATTTTCCCAACTCTCTCAATGATCTCATATGGTCCGATGAACCTAGGGCTCAATTTTCCCTTCTTGCCAAACCGGCGAACACCTCTCATAGGGGATACTTGAAGTAGTACCCAATTTCCTACTCTAAACTCAACATCCCTGCGCTTCAAGTCCGCATAAATTTTCTGTCTGTCTTGGGCTTCTTTCATTCGATCTCTAATGATCCTCACTTTTTCAGCGGTCTTTTCAATCATTTCGGGACCTAAGGTCACTTGATCTGCTGGATCATTCCAGCACAAGGGAGTTCTACACCTTCGACCATACAATGCTTCAAAGGGTGCCATCTTTATACTCGCATGATAACTATTGTTATAAGAAAACTCCACTAAGCCCAGGTGGTCTTCCCAACTACCCTGGAAGTCCAATACACAAGCACGAAGCATGTCTTCCAACGTTCTAATTGTTCTCTCAGTCTGACCATCTGATTGTGGATGCCAAGCAGTACTCATACTAATTTGCGTACCAAATGTTGCTTGCACATCCTTCCAAAACCGAGATAAAAATCTGGAATCTCTATCTGAGACAATATACTTAGGGATCCCAAATCTCCTAACGACATGTTGAATATAAGCCTGAGTTAGTTGATGCAAGCTCCAACTCATTCTCATAGGAATGAATACTGCACTTTTGGTGAGTCTATCGACTATTACCCAGATTGTATCCATTTTTCTCTGGGTTCTTGGCAACCCTGTAACGAAATCCATAAAAATGGATTCCCATTTCCACTCCGGTACTTCTAGCGGCTTAAGTAACCTCATTGGCCTCATATGCTCCACCTTCACCCTTTGACAAGTTGCACATTTTGCCACAAAATTAGCCACATCTCTCTTCATATTATTCCACCAATAACTATGTTTAAGATCTCTATACATCTTCGCAACTCCGGGATGTACAGAATAGGGGGTAGCATGTGCTTCTTGCATTATTTTCTCCTTTAACTCCACACAACACATAGGAACACACCATCTATTCCCATGTCTGATTACACCTTGCTCGTCAATTCAAAAACCATGTGCCTTTCCTTCTTGAATCCTTAACCTTAATTGTGCCATCTCACCACTTTCGTACTGGCTAGATACAATTCCTCAATTAAGGAAGGAGCGGTAACTAGAGCATTCATAGAGGCCTTTAAATTTCCATAAGGTACCAACCACTCTTATATCAAGCTTTCTGAATTCCGTAAGCAATTCAGAATGCGTCAACAATGACCCTATTGAGTGATGCCCTTTGCGGCTCAGTGCATCAGCAACTCTATTTGCCTTTCCCTCCCTCAACATATTGTATGTCGGTGTCGTAATCCTGCAGTAATTCCATCCATCTTCTTTGCCTCCCACTCATATGCTCTGAAGTGTACAAACATTTCAAGTTTTTATGGTCAGAGTAAATTCTGCATTTTGCACCATATAGGTAGTGCCTCCAGATCTTTAAAGCATGGACTACTGCTGCCATTTCCAGGTCATGGGTAGGGTAGTTTAACTCATGCGGTTTAAGTTGACGTGAGGCATAGGCAATTACCTTCCCATGTTGAATCAACATGCAAACCAATCCTTTATGGGATGCATCTGTATAGACATCGTACTCCCCCGATTCGTCGGGTAGTACCAACACTGGTGCCTCAGTAACCTTTTTCTTCAATTTTTCAAATGAATGCTCGCATTTATCGGTCCACTGGAACTTCACATCTTTCCTCGGAAGTCCAGTAAGGGGCTTTGCAACACTTGAGAATCCATCAATGAATCTTCGATAATACCCCCACCAAACCCAGAAAGCTACGAACCTCACTAACATTCTTAGGTGATTTCCATTTCAGGACTGCCTCAACTTTGGCTGGATCCATGGAGATCCCATCGCCTGAAACAATATGCCCCAGAAATGACACTTTTTCTAACCAAAACTCGCACTTGGAGAGTTTAGCATACAACTTGTTTTCTCTTAGCATGGTCAACATTGTTCTCAAGTGCATTGCATGTGCTCTAGAATCAGGGGAATAGATCAATATGTCGTCAATGAAAACCACAACACAGACATCCAATAAAGGGTGGAATATTTGGTGCATCAGATCCATAAAAGTTAAACCGAAAGGCATCACAGTGAACTCAAAGTGCCCATATCTCGTTCTAAACGTTGTCTTAGGCTTGTCCGCCTCAGCCACCCGTATCTGGTGATACCCTGATCTTAAATCAATCTTAGAGAATACAGTTGCCCCATTTAGTTGATCAAATAGGTCGTCGATTCGAGGCAAGGGGTATTTATTCTTTATCGTGATCTTGTTTAAACCCCTATAATCAATGCACATCCGCATACTGCCAACTTTCTTTTTCACAAAAAATATAGGGGTTCCCAAGGTGATGAACTAGGCTGAATGTAGCTCTTATTCAACAATTCAGATAATTGTTCTTTTAGTTCTTTCAACTCAGCAAGAGCCATTCGGTACAGTGCTTTAGAGATATGAGTTGAACCAGGCATCAACTCAATGGAAAAGTCAATCTCCCGAATAGGTGGGAAACCAGGGATTTCATCAGGGAATACATCATCGAATTCGGAAACTACAGGAATACTCGAAATAGTTGGATCCACAGCATTAAGATCATGCACTTGGTATAGAAAAACGGGATATCCCTTAGGCATTAGGGAAGAAAAAGACACGGTAGAGATAACCCGTATATCCGGCTTAAATTAAATAGGACGGTAAGAAACATACTTACCCGAAGCATCCCTAAAGGATATTCGTGGAATACCACAATCAATAACAGCACAATGGCGGGCTAGCCAATCTATGCCCATGATAACTTCGAATTCTAGAAGGGGAAAAACTACCAAGTCTGCGTTGAATTTCCGACCCCCAATGCCCAGTTCCGCATCAGGCCACATGTTCTCACTATAAATTATATCACCCGAGGATAATGAAACTGGCATCTGATAGGGTACCAACGACCCTATCCCATGGTCCCTCACGAATCTCGAAGCCACGAAAGAACACGAAGCTCCAGAATCAAATAACACAATAGCAGTGTGATTGGCAACAAGAATAGAACCTAAGGCATTACAATAACAAGGACCTAGTTCACAACATGCCTCATGAATAGTAATAGAATAAATGGGGCAAGGAAAACTTCATAAACTTTGAAACACACCTGTCAGCACATCATCACGTCGCTCAGCAACTGCACGATCAATCACGTTCAGACCTCCCCGATCTGCCCTATCATGTCTGTATCGCCTAGCAGGCTGTCGTCCCCCTCCTCTATACTGACCTCCTTGGTGGCCATCATGATATAGTGCAGGGTGGGGGCAATCCACTTTCTGATGCCCTCTCTCTCCACAGTTCCAACAATGTAACCCGGAATGATTCACTGGTGGTACATCACGGGCTGGGGCTATAGCACCCCGCCCTCCACCATGGCCTCCGTCCTCTTTCGGTAACATGACCTCTCAGTGCTCCACCTGGACGACCTTCTCTATCTCTCTTGCGGCTCTGCCACATCCGCTGCCCCTCTGCTTTAATCCCTTCTGCGAAAAGAGCCTGATCATACGCCTCTAAGAGAGTAGTATAGTGTCGGTAACCATAAACTGATTTGATGTCTACACTGAGTCCATCAATGAATCTGCGGACCTTGTCCTCTTCAATAGGGATCACCTCTGGAGCATGTCTGGCTAGCTCTGTGAACCGCTGATAATATGTTGTTACTGTCATTTCCCCACTTTGTCTCAAACTTAGGAACTCGGCTCTCTTCACACCCAGTGCTTGGGGTGTAAAGAAGTGGGAACGCAATGTCGTAAGAAATCTCCCAAGTGAACTCAGGATTTCTGCTCAATTCATCCTCACGGGTTCTCCACCAATGTAGAGCGGCCCCCTCTAGGTACTGGGATGCAACCAACACCTTCTTATCATCAGGAAAATTGATGTTTCTGAAAATACGACACATTTGATAAGCCCAATCATCCAAAACTACTGGATCTTGGCCTCCAGTAAACGTAGGCGGGCGGTGACGGGTGGCCAGTTCCACATAATCTACAGCAGTAGGGGTAGGTCCTGCTGCAAGATGGCCTTGTTGGAAAGTTTGCATCATTTGCACCACCTGTTGTAGAAAAGCAGTTGGATTGAAGGGAGCTGTTGTGGGTTGTGGCCCAGCTGGTGGTACATGAGGTGGTACAGGAGGTGGATGTTATTTTTGATCCTGAGGTTGGGCATACTCTTGTTGCCCTACACTCTCCTCAGATATGTTTTCAGCAATCGATTCCACAAACCGATCTCCAACAAGGGGCCCCGGATTTCTTCGGGGTCTACCCCTGCGTCTGGCACCCTGGTCAGCACGTCTAGGCGGCATACTATTCTACACGAATAACAAAGGAGATCTGAAACTAACCCCAAACATGAGAATATAAAGTGATAGAATTATATAACAGCGATAAATCGTAGCTAAATTCATAGTAACATTCTCATTTCCAAACCATGATTTAATCACTATTGCACAAACAACCAATATAAATCATCAATACAATAACATGATGCATTCATAGTGTAAATGCAACCCCACACTCGCTCACCACCTTATTCTACACAAATTTATTTAATAATATATTTTATTATCATTATTATTATTAAATAAGTTACTTGAGCAAACCATGGCACTGATACCACTCTGTAACGACCCCAAATACAACAACTATTTGGAGACATTACCGCCGTACTAGCTAACCTAAACTGATGGCCAGCTAGCTTAGGCTGGCTAGTACAAGGCTGGGACAATATAAACAACAAAATCATATCTCGATTAATTCGATCGCATGCCTTGGCAAAATAGATAATTAAAAATAACATCTTAATTAAATCTCAACATCAATAGCTCAAAAGCAGGCATCCGCTTCCATAGTTCCACAATCCAAGTAAATATGAAAACTCGGGTAACTTGGTCTTTTTTATAAAACGTCGCGTAACTAATAATTATAAAAGAAAATAAGTGAATGCATCCTAAACTAGGTCCTCTCAACCCAGTACCCCAGACATGCAGAGGCTCCTCCGGCTGGATCTATAAAACATACAAAACAAGGGAGTCAGTACAAAGTACTGAGCAAGGGTTAATATATACATGGTGTATGGGGGAAATAACTCAGAAAATAAGTAAATAAACAAATAAGGATGAAATGATAGTAACTCACATAAATAAGATTCAACATCGTCCCATACCGGTGAGATGACACCAATCATACACAAATGCACATGATGCGTGACCTAACATTCACCTATCTACCCTATATGCAATGGAATTCAATGATATGCATAGTCGGCACCTAAAACCCGGGCAATATGAACCCACAGGCGAGGACCTCGTCAACTCCAAACATGTCCAGGGTAACATAACCAAACAGCCCACGGGCGAGGACCATGTCAACTCCAAACCCGTTCAGGGCCAAACCATGCTCTCGCATACCACACACCCAAACCAGGGAATACATAACAAAAATATCATGATATCAAGTCATTGTCTCACCACATAGTTTCCGTTTCCGATCTTCCGAACATACGGTAGTTCCTTTGTCATATTATATAATTTCATTAGTAGAAAAAATGTCAAGTGTATAATGTAGAGCATAGCAATTGAAATTACATACATATCATTGCAGACACTGGCGCATGACTTGATTCAGAATCCATTTATTTTACAACCCACATTACCAAGTTTCAGGGGATAAACAAATAAGTCAGTCCACTATTTATTTGTTTAACATAATCCAGGTGGAGGGCTTAATTACTCCCCAAATAAATATAATCAAAGTCAGCAAGGCACTGTCATGCCCATTCAAGTGAAAATCCCACCTGGACCGATGGAAACAGCTAACATTCAATGCTTTTCCACCCTAATACAGAACTTAAATTCCCTACTGCCAAGGAAATTCATGAGCAGCTTAGTCACACGCATCTATATACTTATACACACTACTGTAAATACCAAATGCATAGTTTCCCCCCATTTCACAGAACCATATATACAGATAATCCAACACACACCCGACATCAATACAAGAATGCAAAATTAACCCTTGCCTGTTTGAATTGAAGAATTATTACTCCTCATGTACTAGTTTCCAAGCCCACAGCATCAAGAATCGAATTTAAATCCTTATCCAATACCAAAATCCCTACGCTAACTCAATCTTGCACTTGCAACAAGAACATCTCTCTGCCCCCAATTTCAAAAATCCCGATCTCCTCCTCCTTTAGTGTAGATATCGTAAAAAAAAAATAGAATTGAATTAGAATCCCTACCCTAATCAGATAAATGAGTATAAGGCTTGGGCTTCCAACTAATAAATTTGGGGTCAAATAATTATTTAAAGTAATTTGGGCCATTACAGTTGCAATTGATTAATTTTATCCGCTATGCTTTGTGCTTTAATCTCTTTTTCTCGGGGAAAATGGAGGGCTGATGCCTATTTCTTCAAAGAACTGTTTAGAATATTACATTCCGATTTCGTTGAAATATAAAAAATGTTATCCGGGTCTAACTAGGTGCTCAACACCATACAAAAAGGGAGAAGACTATGTAAGAGCTTGTTTGCTGCCGTGTTGCTTTCTCGTGGAATGGAACAAACTCCCAATTGGGAGAAGACTATGAAATCTCCCAATTCCAGTTGGTCATCTGTTAGATATTTCCATAAATCTTCCATCGTTTGTTTTTGTAATACCCGGGATTTTTATCGGCGTCCAAAGGAATAAAATTTATTTCTTAATCCAATCAAGGTCGAAATATCTCCGAGAAGAAGAAAATAATTTATCACAATAAATTATTGCTCGGAAAATGAAACGCTGATAGATTCAAAAATTCAAAATGGAATAAAAGAGGGAAAGGAAGCCCGAAGACATTCCATGAATCGAGTCAAAAGAATTGGAATTAAATTCAAGAAAGAAAAGAATTTTAATTCCAGGAACCCGTGAAGTCGGAAATAATTTAATTAGATAAATTGTTGCACGGGAGCCAAAGACGACGAATTGGAAGCCGACAAATCCGAAACCGACAGACTTAAGATTTCAAACACGAAATCAATTTCAAGTCGAAATAGATTAATATAGGAATCATAATCCGAGAATGACCCGAAAAATCGAACCCGAAAACGTAGGAGGACAGAAGTCCGAAAGAGAGGAGAAAATGCCCGATGGAACGCACGGCCCGACACGGACCGCAGCCCAGCTGGGACCCGCGCGGTGGCCGCGCGGTCCTAAGCCAAAAACCGCGCCATGACCGCGCCATTACACAGAACCAGCTGCCAAGCGCGATTTCGGCGATTTCTTACCATAATTTTCGACCCCGACTAAGGAAAGCCAATCACAGTCGAGGGAAAGGCTATTAGGTCGAGGGAAACTAATCTCCCACTCAATAATCAGCCTCCAAAACTTTTCTTCATCCCAAACCCTCCCAAAACCGAAAACACAAGTCCTCCACTTTCCGACGACTTTCCGATCACTTTCCGGCGACGAAAATCGACGGAGGAGGCGTGGAGAACAATCTCTTTAGAGTTCCAAAATTGTGGTAAGTCGTTCATAGGTTTTCCTTTAAGTTTTTGAGTCCGAAAATCCGATCTAACCCTAGATTTTTACTTTCGATTTCGTTTCGGGGCCAACGGAAAGGAGACGGTGTAATTGGGACGTGTTCGTAGCAAGCGTGGGCGCCGCGATCGATCCGGAGACGTCCTAGATATCCCCACTATAAGTTGATGCTTACTTGGTTTTGGGTGACTTAAAATGCAACCGATCATAGGGATTTAATAACGCTAAAATCTGTCAACACGAAAAACCCCCGGCGCAGCGATTTGGTGCGAATTTTTCGAACACATAAAACTGCTCAAACGGAAAAACTCAAAACATGAAAAACGTTCCTAAGATATAGATCTAGTTCGTGTAAAAGTTTCATAATTTTTCATTTTGTTTGTTATCCGAAAATGGCCTCCAACGAACCTGCCCTAAAAGTCAAACTAGAAACTATGACAGATTGGATCAAAACCCCTACTTCAAGAGTTCAAACCGAAAAACTCAAAACTAGACTTTTTATCTTAACACATTAATCTATGTTATGTAAAAATTTCAGCCATTTTCATCTATGTTTGCTATCCCAAATCGATCCGAACATAAACTGTGGTATGAAACTTTTCGAAAATCGGACAGTGCAACGGTCCGAACTTGATGAGCTTGTTTCTATATTTTCTAGTCCGAATTGATCTTTACAATCTAAATGAAAGTTGTAGGAAATCATGTCTAGTATGTACATAAAAAATTTCAAGATTTTTGGAGTCCATTTGATGTGTCAAAATGTCGAGTTTTGAAACTGTGTCAAATCTGAAACCTGACAGCATACTACTTTGGTGAAAAAGACTTGATTTTTGGCTTGTTTTCTTAACCCGGATCGAGAAACTTAAAACACAAAACTTGTTCGTCTCGGTGTTTTCGAGTTACTGGTGAAATTTTAGAATTTTCGGACTTAAAATGAATTTTTAAATAATTACGGAGTAAGACAGCAACTTGTGTAAAGTTATATTTTGGAGAAACTTGTGAAATTTGCAAAATGTGTTGTTACCCTGCGGGTTCGATTCCCCAGGATGTGTGTTGATTCCTATGGGTTCAATTCCCTATGATGTATTTGAGTTCTTGCGGGTTCGATTTCCCCAAGGGCGATTGCTTGTTTTCCTGCGGGTTCGATTCCCCAGGACGTGTGTTGATTCCTATGGGTTCAATTTCCTAGGATGTATTTGAGTTCTTGCGGGTTCGATTCCCCAAGGGCGATCGTTTGTTTTCCTGCGGGTTCGATTCCCCAGGACGTGTGTTGTTTCCTACGGGTTCATCTCCCTAGGATGCGTTTAAATTCTTGCGGGTTCATTTTCCCAAGAATAAATTATACTAGATCGTATCGAACAAAAGTGAAAGAGTGAAATCCTGAAAATACCAAATCCTGAAGTCACGAGAAAATTTAAAAGACTTGAATATTTTCTTTGTTTAAATTATGCCTTTAAATTATGCCTTATATTTATTTTACCATGTAGGTTGAATTATGATCACGTGGAAATCCTTGTTTCAAATTATGCCATTTATTTATTAGTGGATGATTAACTTAAATTGTGTATTACCTACAAGCATGTTTTTATTAAATTTAATTAAAGGCTTTGAAACCCCTAAATCATGCTAGGTGTTAACTTACTCAGCACGTTTTGCTGACCCAAACCGTTTTCCCCTTTTCTTTCAGAGTATGAGGATTATGCATCATCATATACATACATGGGAACATTTGGGGAAATCTCTATTTTAAATTCCTGCATTTAGTTACGACTTGCATGAACGGGCCTGTTTAACCCGTGTTTTGGCCATGTCGGCCCTATATTTAAATTCCGCTGCAATACATGTATTAAACTATTATTCTCCGCTGCAACTTTGATATTATTAATTTTAAGTCATACTACAATGGGCTGTTTGAGTGTTTTAAATTCTGAAAAATCATAGTCTTGCATCTCTTTAGCAAGCTCGGAGGTGTGGCGGTGGCATCCCGGCTTGGGTTATCAAATCCAGAGTGTTACAGTTTTTGTTACTAAGCTACATGAAATCATCCTGTTAATTGTGTATACGAATTCATACACATGAAATCGTATGTTTCGAAACAATTATTAGGATAAAGTTTTGTGTTTTTTTTCCCACATGCGATGCATGATATCTAATAGCAAGGTCGGCTCTAGCCATAGGCCCAAAGTGCCATTGCACAGGGCTCATTCTCTTAAAGGGCCCCCAATCATTTATTTAAATAGGGTAATTTTGTGATTTTTATCTTCCATCCTCCCTCTCTGCTTATGAGGATGTTTGGATGTTGGTAGATTGGTGAGCGGATAGTGGATTGAAAGAGCATATTGTCTCACAGTTCTCTCTCCGAATCTGCTATCTGGTGGATCTGCTTACTCCCAAACATCCCCTATGTCTATTGCTTAAACCAAGAAATCTGCTATGTCTCATTTAATCCGCTAATAATTACTCCTATTGTTTCTTCATCCAAGAAATCTGCTAGTTGTCTCATTTAATTAGCAAATAATTATGTTCTCTCCCACAAACTTTCCCAAACCGTTGCCCAGAAAAATATTTTCCCAAACCCAGCAGCATCTTTCTCATATAAGCAATTTTATCAATTTCGAATTCGGTAGAGGCTATGGTGGAGGAAGAAAAAGATTTGTAGAGAATGAGAAAATTGGGGACTGGGCTAAGCAGACTGCAGGCTTCGGCAAGGATGGATGTTTCAAATATTGAAGATGTCTTGAGTGATAATGAGAAAACTAAGTTTCTGTAATAGTTTTATGCTCTATGCATCCTTTTTCTACTGTCGAAAGGGGTTTTCTGCTGTGTGCTTTTTTTACCAGTCTATGAAAGCTTATAAGTAAGAGATATGATGATATGAATTGTGGTGGGGTTTTAAGTTTTTTGTTTACTATATGTATTGGAATCAAAATACGATGAGATAATTATGTCTTTTTGGTTCTTTCGGTTGATGGGAAAAAGATTTATGAGATTCAATATTATTTTGATATTTTGGTTTCTCTACTATGCTATTATTTTGGCTTTTAATAGTTTGCTACTTTTTTTAGATGAGCAATAGTAGTAGTTTGCTACTTGATATAGGTTTTAGTTTTTTGCTCGTTGCTTCATTTGTTAGAAAATTATGTACAGTATATGTTGTTGAATAAAATACATGTTGTGCTTTGTGGACACAACGACAGATAAGTTAGACAAGGGAATATTATAGAAAGTGCACGGTGACGCCATGGTCTCAAGTTCAATATACTTCAATTACAGCTAAAGTTTTTATCTTAATTTGACATTTGGATAAATATGTTCTTTGCTTATGATCAATGTTTGAAAACCTTTCTATGCTTTCTTCTGGCACCAACTTTCGCCAAGGCTTATTAAGATTCATATATGATACTCTATGTTTAGATGGAATTGAGATTGCTTGTTGTTCGGTTTCTTTTCATTCGGAGTTTAGTTTCTTAATGCGATCACTTGCTTGCTACATATTTCAAAATAAATAGTAGAAGGAAAGCTAGATTCAATTGGGGCCTACTGTCTTATTTCGCCTAGGGCCCACAAAATATCAGGAACGCACTGTCTAATAGTGTCTATATTATATAATATAATTTTACACCAAGTTGTGAGATGTGTTTGGTATATGAATTATATGTGTATATATACATTTTAAAAATGTAAACTGATCACCTTGGAGTATATATATATATATATAAACACAAAATAATATTTTCACTTGCTAGTATGTATAATTATTTTCAAGCATTGTTGAATTTGGTAGAATCTTAGTATACCAATTCAATCTCACGATCCCGGTCTTGCAAATATGAAAACGATTCAAGATAAGATCCCGATCTTGAAAACCTTTGCCATTACAATATAGAGCAGGTCTTAGCCTTCCCTTTCTTCTTCTTTTGCTTTGGTGGCTGGAGAACAACTTTAATGGCAGCATCAAAAACTCCTTTCACATTCTATGATACAGACAATACAAGAAAGTATTTCAATTTATTTAAGCTTTATAGATCCAGATACTAGATAGAACTAATAATAGCTCTCAAAGTACATGAATACCTCTTGTGTTTTCGAACTACATTCGATGTAAGCAGGTGCATCGATCAGTTTTCGCAGTTCCTCACCCTGGAATTTGAATTCCATATGAAATGAAATATAAGGAGGTTGAACTATAATAAGAAAACCAGAGATCATATTGATCAATCGATCTTCTAACCTGTGCCGCCGTGATTGGCACAGAACCTGGGTGATCTTCAAAGAACTGTTTGTCATCCCGAAGATCTGAGTTCATAAGAACATTAAAGAAACAAAAAAAAAATAATAAGTTTGACATATTATAGACAATTCCATGCGTGCGTGTATGTATATTTAAAGAAGTAGATATGATTTCATTATATGTATAATGCAAGGTCACTAGCTCAAAGCACTGAAGAAACGATGAAACAAAAATCTCACCAAGCTTTGTCCCAACAAGGACTATAGGAACACCAGGGGCATAATGATTCAATTCAGGAATCCACTGAAGAAATTAAATCACAACATAAAAAGATGCATCAGAAACCAAGAATGGTATAACTAAACATGTAAGGGGAAACATTAAGCAAGTCCATTCATTACAAGAAACATTTACCTTCTTGGAAACATTTTCATAGCTAGCCTTACTAATGAGAGAAAATGCCAGAATGAAGACATCAGCTCCACGATAACTCAGCGGTCTTAATCTGTTGTAGTCTTCCTGGCCTGTTCCATAAAATGAACCATTGCAAATTTAAAAAAAAATAAATATTAAATATTCGTTATAGGTTTGAGAAGTCATTAATCACTTATGTATATTCTTTATAGAGTACACATGAGTGTGCTTCAACTGGTTTCATTTCGAGTCGGATCATAACAAATTACCGTCTTAAGTATACCCATCATTAGAAACACAAAATAAATATGTATAATTGTATACTCCCTCCGTCCCACCTCAAACGTCTTGTTACTGTTGGGCAAGGGAATTAAGGTAGAATTGATTTATGAGTATATGATGGGGTCCACGTAGTTGTTGGAGGGAAAAATTATTTTTATTTATAGAAAGAAGACATGTAATGGAACATCTAAAAATAGTAAGTAAAACATTTGTAATGGGACGGAGAGAGTACTATTTACCGGCAGTATCCCAGAGCCCTAGGTTAACAGTGGCTCCATTCACAACCACATTCGCACTGAAATTATCAAACACCGTGGGAACATAATCCTGTTTCATTTAAAAAAGAATAGAACAATTAAATCAGTCACAAGTCATACATTTATAGTTAAAAAAGAAGTACATTATTGATTCATTTTAAAAATTCAAAGTCACATATTGAAGCATGTTGAATAGCTAAACAATATAATTGTAACTATTTATGATAATGGTAAAACCAGTTATTGTGTGATACACATATCCACATGACAAGAAGGAAAACTTTACATAACTTCCACATATAATGTATGAATGAGGTGTATATATATCCCAAAAGTAGGTTTCCATCAGGATTCGCATCAAAGCTAAGATTCAAGTTTTGTATTTATAATGTATAAATCATAAATGAAAATACATATCACACATACCCCATATTTCATACAAGACTCGTGAAATATAAAACTTGTTATATCACCACATTAGCGAAGCAAGTCATTCAGACCAATGTTGACAATCACACAACTCACACTTTCAATCATTGGTAAGGAGATTCCACTTTGTGTAGCATGTGCTCCTCTAGAGAAATCTCACTAAACATATACATGCTTCTGGTGTGGAATTCTCTTGCCTATCAAATGCTGTGGATATCTCATAAATTTCTTACAAATGATAAAATTAATACAAATGAAAGACGCCCGTATCAAATGAAAGAAATCCAATGCACATGAATGCAAAGTCTCCCTATCAAGCAATTCTTCAAGATAGAGAAGATCAACCACAACGACAAAAGTAATTCTTATTGATCCAAAATATTTCCTCTTTTTCTTAATTGATTTTCTACAATGATAATATAACCATAAATCCATAATCCAAACACAAAATCAACAATTCAAAAACATGGCCCAATTAACTTTTTAAGCTTCTGGTTTCACCTATCACGAAAATGAAAAACGCACCGTATAAGGAAAAAGAAACTCAAATCATGCAACCAATCCCAAAAGAATGAATGTGCATAAAATTGAAATAACAAAAATAAGGAAAATGAAAATGGCAAACCGTGGGAAATGTGTTGCTGGTGTAAGAAATCAAGAGACAAGTCTTGCCCACGGCACCATCGCCCACCGTCACACACTTTATAAATCTTGAAGCGCTCATCCTTCTCAAATGAAAATTCTTCCACTCCTTTCACTCGGCTCACAGGCACACAATACACACCTTAGACTTGATAAATTAGCAGCAAAAAAGGAAAAATAAAATCCTTCTTAAACAACCGATTTAGACATGAATGGAGACGACAATGAGAGTGGCGATCTTGCGCTTGGCCATTGGTCCGCCCATATATGGCATTGAAACTCTAACCCTAAAGGAGAAACATAAGAGAGGAAGATGAATGATGTGGGTGGGGAAATAAAAGATGGGAATTTGGGAGAAATTTTTTTTATCGAAGAGAGAAATGAAAACAGTGGGAGAGAAAATTGGGCAGTCATGTCCCAGAAATAAGAGAATGTCAAGTCTAGAGGGAAATGCTGCAATTGAAGCGCTCATCCATTGAAATGATTTCCTTGCTCTCATTGCTTTTCTCTGACTTAAAAAAAAAAATTGCACATACATGTGTATTTTAGAACATCATTATCCACGTGTTGTTTTGGCCCACTCTATTTCTTATATACACACACCTATATACTTTTATATATTATATTTATAAATAGAAATACAAAATTCAATTTAATTATTTTTTTTAGAAGTGAATATCGAAATGAAATGAGTAATAAAAATAAAAACAAGATCATCTAATAGAGATTTGTAGGAGTAGGCAAACGGATGTGGTAATTGGGTTTAAAAAAGTAGCAAATTCAAGATGGGTTAAAAAAAAAACACACGAGTCCTTGAACATATTAAAATAATTGAATAATGAATACCACAAAAATTAACATATCTTAGCATACAAATAAAATAAAACCATGAGCGAATTACTATGTGATTGATCAATACTTGAACTTCATATATGGAGAAATAAGTAAAAATATCATCAAACATGTACAACTTCATTGAGTAGGCATGAAGACATAAAATTATAAATGGTAAGTTTAATTTTTAAAAATGAATAAATAACTAAATCCTAAAAAAAATGGGATACATGATGGTGGGTACTCGACTTGATTAGGTAATAAAAAAAATAGGCCCGAAACCCATGCACACCCCTCTGAAATTAGTCTTTTAACTTTCGACCTTAAATTTATGTAATATTCTGATTAGTTAATAAGTAATTATTATGAAAACTATGGAGAATGAGTTACAACTTAAACTTAATTAGTGATAGACAGAGTGACTCTTCTCCATATAAATTAATGGGAGGGTCATGTCTTAATCGACATGGGATCTCAACAATTATGGAGTATAACAAATGGGGTGATTATGACTTAGTTATATAGAGGTTAGAGATGTTGTATTTGTGGTATTGTTGGGCAGTTAGGTTAGTAAGCTGAATTGGACATTCAAATTGGTTCTGAACCTGCTGGATTAACATGGTGGAATGCTGGACAATATTTATACTGCAAGGATACCATTTTCATTTAAATAGTAAGAAAATCCATTAATACCTAATTATTGCAACTAACTACGTACATTTACAACTTTCCATGAATCTACATGGGCTAATTAATTTGCGCAGTAGCCATTTCCAAAGCGCAGTAGCCATTTCCAAAGCCTTTCTACGACAACACTCAAACACATTTCAATAACCCGGAATTATGTCGTGTAGCACGGTTTGGAGATGATGGATTTGAATTCGCTTCCAGAAGGCGGAGAACCCGATGATGTATCAATGATCTTCTGTGCTGAGTGTCCCCCGATGATGACATTGAGACTCTCCAAGATTCATTACATGCGGGCTACAGTCTCCCCGAAACGACCAAGAAGCCGATGAAGATGATGACTCTGGCAGTACAATTACTATTTAATTTCGTTTCTGTAAATGTTAAGGAAATTCGCTGAAAGTGAAATGGGATGTGTCAAAATTATAGGAATCGTGTGCACAATGTGTCCCAGAAGAGAAGTGTTCACAGGTAATTCAAACACAGTGTTTGTGTTGATTCGAACATCAATAAGGTCCTGTTCTCTTGGCCTGAAATAAGGTGTTCTGATCTGAATTTTATAAGATCTGGTCTGGTCTGAATATTTTTGGTCTGATCTGATTGGATCTGGTCTGGTCTGATCTGATCTGATCTGATTACAACTATATATATAGTGTGGTCTGATCTGGTCTGGTCTGATATGATCTGAATAAGTCTGGTCTGATCTGAGTTGATCTGGTCTGGTCTGACTTTAATAAGAATAAATAATAAGTCCTAGAAATAAGTCTAGGAGAACAGGTTCTAAGTCATATAACATAGATTAATATATTGCTTTATAACATTGTGATTATTATGTGCTGTAGTATATTCATGTGGCCATTATATTGTGCTTATATGAGATTTGATCAAATGTGTGACTTACTGTCTTCAGATGTCTAATGGGGATATTTTTTAGAAGAATTATGATGATATAATATGTAACAGTAAAGAATACAACATGTTAAAGATTCAACATGAAATGAATGTAAATCCATCGGGACACGTATATAATTCAGCATATGACAATCATGGATAAAATATGTGGTTAACGGTAAGCAGCATAAAATAAACTAGAATCCACAAATGCAAGTGAGAACCAACATATAATTAACATGATTCCGCAATAAATGAGTTAAATTTATCAGAATATCTATCTAATTCAGCAAAAAGGGACATAGCATGTGATTTAAAGTTTACAACATGAAATAAACTGGAATCCACACTTGAGAGGAATAATTCAGCATATGACTTTCAAGGATAGAACATGCGATTAACAGTAAGCAGCATGAAATAAACTGGAATCCACAATTGCAAGTGAGAACACAACATATGATTAACAAGATTCAGCAATAAATGAGCTAAATTCTATCTAATTCAGCAGGAAAGGACAGAGCATGTGATTACAGTTAGCAACATGAAATAAAGTGTAATCCACATTTTTCATGAAGAATTCAGCATACTTATTTATTGTGGGTTATCTCGAATGCCTTTTCATGCATCGAATCACATGGTGACAGTGAAATCTAATATTTTAATTTAGTGACACCACAATTTTAATCCAACATTTTAAACATTGAATCACACTCATTTTGGGAAAAAATAGTGTACCTTTTAAAATAATACAACATTTTAACAATGAAAACCAGAATAAACAAAAATCTATTTTCTAAAAGTATACCCCATAAAATCCGCCCTCTACATATTGACCGAATATTAACCCCAAATTAGAACAATTTAATTTATGAAATAAAATCGAATAATAAATAATTTAGACATACCATAATCGACAGTACCCCCATTTATGTGTAAACATCACTCCAAAAATACCACCTAGCAGAAAACGTGCCAAATCCATCAGTTCAGAATTTTCCTGGTCCTCCATTGTTTGGGGTCAAACATATAGCATCTTTAACTAGGACATATTAATAATATATTTTATCAGTAAATGGTAATAACGTGTTTGATTAAAATTGGCTGGTAGATTAACAATTAGCAAATAAAATATCGGCATTATAAAAATATACTATAATTATCCAATCTATTGCAAAAAGTAACATTTAATATTGTTTATGAGTGGGCAGATAACAAAATTGACAAACAGGTTTGATTAACATGTAGTATAAATGATGAATTTGACTTATATTTATATATTAATAGATAATAATACTTCCCTCTCATTATAATTGTTACGGACGCACCTGACGCGTATGCCAATACACACTTTTAACGGTTAATAACTTAAATTGTGTCCAATGAAAAATTATAAAAATTTGATATTCTTAAACTACAAGATTAGACGAACCTAACAAGATTTCACTTGACTATGTTTTTTCTTACATAACTATAATAAAAATTTGAATCAAACTTAAACAGTGAATAACAGCAAAAAGTCAAACGTAACAATATTAGTGAGACGGAGGAAGTAGGTTGTTTGGGTGTGAGTAGATCTGTTAGCAAATAGTGGATTGAGAGAGCAGCTTGTGAAACAACTCCTAAAGTTTTTTGGTAAATTAGCGATAACAAGTGATAAGAGTATTTTAGTCTTTGAGTAGGTTGGACCTAATATGATAATCAATATATTAAGTAATATGCTCATTACCATACAAAGCATATTGACTGTCAACTATCCTAAAACTACAAAATGAATGATCCGCTCACTTCCAAACATAGCTAAAATATGTTATTTGCTGATAAATCTACACCGTCCCAAACAAAGCCTAATTGGATCTTATCATATGAATTTATTCATAAATATGTTACTTACCAAAGGAGCGATTGAATAATCAAATATATATCACTTTATTCATATCTTGGTGATCAATCCACTAGCTACCGGACTTGGCCTAGTGGTCAAGTTATCTGACTCTCAAACTAAGGTTGGGAGTTTGATTTTCCACCCGACTTTCTATCCCTCCCCCTTTATCCATTTATAATTTGTGTAGCATGGGTTCCCACCATTCATTTTTTAACCTGTATAGGCTGTTTAAAAAAAAAAAAAAGAATCCGCTAGCTACCACGCGTTGTTTATGACGTATAACTTTTAACTAAATAATTTTAATTTTTAACTTAGAACGGGTGATGTATTGTCCCCTAGGCTAGCATATGAGTAATATCCAATATGCAAAATATCTGATTCAAATACCACACATTTTTCTGTAACCATTTTATGGGCGGAAAATTTGAGAGATATTTAGAGTCCACCCCCAGGATTTAATTTCCATTATATCCCTCCCCAAAATTTATAGTTTACCCCCCTTTTAAGCTTGACCTATAATTTGCCACCCCTTAATCACCTAAAAGTTAAACATTTTTCTAATCACAACTAATAAAAACCATTAAGAAAGCAGAAGTTATCACACTAACCCTCATATCATTACCACACAAATATCATTACCACACAAATACTCCATTCATTACCACACCAACACTTAGTCACCACACTGTCCACACCAACACAACCTTACCACACCAACCCTTTAGAAACTACCCCATCTATTCTATATAAATTACCTCACTAAATTTAGCATATTACCAAGTCTATTTACAAACTATTACCACATTAGGGCATATAAAAAAAAAACAAAAAGCTTTACTAAACACAATATAAGTCATTTACCACACACATCACATCTCAAACTCATAACACAAAACTCACGCACATCATCCCCAAACCTCAAACATGATCGATGGAAGAGAGAAATAATGGCAAGCAACCTAGAAAATTCTAGCAACGTGAATGAAGGCAAGGAGGAAGAAGTATCCGTGGTGAGGAGACGTTCCAAGACAGAGCAAAGTGGAGGAGGATTCCAAAACCGTGACTTGTAGTAGGCAATTTTTTTTTTTCTTTTTTGCACTATGTTGTTATGTATTGGGTTTTATAGTGTTTTGTCATTTTGATATATAAATTGTGTGGGTTTGATTTATTTTGAAGTGTTTGATAATGTGATGCCTGATTTGTATGTTGAAATGGATGAATTTGTGGGAAAAACTGTTGATGAAATGTTGCTACTTTGAATGTGCAACCAAGATGTTCGATTAAATGCCCGAATGGATTGATTTTTAATTTTTTTACCATGATTTTGAGTTACAATAATGGTAGGTTGGTTTATGATGTGTAGATGCTTGGCATTGCCGAAGATTAATGTAGCTTTGTTGATTATATTGAAAATGTGGCTTTCATTGTATTTTTGTTTATTTGAGTTGGGATATTTCTTAGAGTTCGAAGTGGGTGACAGGTTTGGGGTATAAATTGGGGGTATTTTTTGGTTGATTTAAGGTTAAATTCATGTTCTTGAGAATCTATTGGTGGATTGCATGATCTTTTTGAATTAATTTGGTGAAATTTTTGGATTTGTGGAGAAGGGGGTGATGGCCGACGGGAGATGTTGGATTTTTGAAAATCTTTGTGTTATTATGTGATATTATTCATTGTTGAAGCATTTTGGTAATATAATTGTGCAAGCAATGTGTTTGATGAAATGGCCAAAAAATATATTTTTTTGGAACCATAAAATTACTTAGAGGGTTTGTAGTTGGTTTAGATGTGTTAGATTGATTAGTATCGTGGAAAGTAGTGTAGTTTAGAACCATGAAATTAAAGTTACAAGATTCGTATTAAAGTTTTCAAGTTTCACAATCAATTATGTGGAATCTTTTTGGTGAAATGGGATATGTGGAATAATGTTGGTGTTGTATAATATATAGGGGTGAGGAAGGACAAGAATTCCAGGCTCCCCAGTGCTCGGGTAAATACCTTAGAGATGTTGTGGATAATGTGGAGATGAAATGGTCAGATGGACATTTAAAAGCAATTGAAGCTACTTGATTTGGGAATGTCACAAAAGTGAATAAGAAGAAGCTTGTTTTTAGGACATAGATCCTGAAATATGGAAAAATGAACTAATTGATGTATAATGAAATGGTTGAAGCCACTGGATTTGAAGTTGATTTGAATGGTTGAGTTTTGGTTTTGCAATTTATTGTCTATTTGAATTGGTGTTGTTTGATGTTACAAATTATTGGTGGTATTGTATATTGGGTTGTATATTTGTAAATTGTAATCGTTTTTGTGAATTTGATGTTATGTGATTCCATAAGATTTTGGTTTCGTTAAATGAAATTTCATGTTAGATGTGCATTTGTGCTTGTTAAACGACCATCTGGAACTCTCTGGAATGGACAAAGCCATTGGGAGTGTCCAACAGAACCGTCCCACCACCGTTCGGAATTCTCTGGAATTCACAAAACCATTGGGACGGTCCACGACCATCCGAAACTTTTTAAAATGAACAAAATATTGCGAAGGTCCACCAGAACCGTCCCACGACCGTCGAAACTCTCTGAAATTTATGACATTGAGAAGGTCCACCAGGACTGTCCCATAACCGTCCCGTGACCGTCCCAATGGTTACCACGATTTGAAGTTTTCGGTTACCACGTTCCTCATTACTTGATTACTATCATATGAAATACTTGATTACTACTTCTTTAGATTATTGGATACCACACTAGTAGTTAGTTGCTTACCACAAATTTTATTAACCCATCCACATAAACTCTCAATTTATTTCAACCCATATATTTAGTTATCACACTACTAAATTTATGGTTACCACACTTTGAAGTTTTCAGTTACCACATCCTCATTACTTGGTTACCACAATCCACCTCACAGTGTTACTACGCTCTGCCTCTCTATGTTACCACGTTCCTAAATGTACTTGGCCGGTTACCATTTTTTTATTATCCCAATCCCTATAATTTAATATTTTAATGTTATTTCAATTCAAAAAATATTGGTTACCACAATTCTCAATAGAATTCTACCACAATCTACCTCTCTTTGCTACCACGTTTCTAAATGTGAATTTATCACACTATACTATTGTAGGTTACCACAATCTTCATCACTATGTTACCACGTTCCTAAATATGATTTTACCACACTTTACTATTGAAGGTTACCACATCCCCAAATCCTAGTTGACCGTCCCAAATACCGCCATTATGTTCATTTTTCTAACCACACTCATTAATCGTCTGTTACCACACTCCTTAATCACCAGTTACAACACCTCTTATGAATTGCTTACCACACTCATAAGTATTGGGTTACCGCACCGCATTTGTGTTTCCTCATTTAGTGCCTCCAACTTGGAAGACCTATTCATTACATCATTTTCCCAACATTGTATCGATCAATTAATACGATAAACCACGATGACTCAGTCATTGTATCATATATCATCAGTCAAAGTAAGTTCAATAGAACTAAACAACCATAGTATTATAATGAATGAACATGCAACCTTTATGTCACGTTGCAAGGTTAATCGGTTCATTAGACGTCACAATGTTTATTGGTTCATTCGATACCGATGACTGTGCACAATAAGTACAAGTATGGACAATAAGTCGATATTCAACCTCTATTCAATCTTTATTCATTTTGCAGCGTTAATTGGTTCGTGATAAATCAATATGCAACATTTATTCATTTGGTGGTGTTAATTGGTTCATCGCTATAATATGAGTCAGTGTAACATAATTCGCTTATTACACTGTCGAATTGAGATTCGGTTCGCTTGAACCGAAACGAGGTTCGGTAGCGATCTTATTCGCTTGAATTCGTGAATCAATTCGGTGAAATGAGCGAATTGAAACAAACAAAGGCGGGGGAGCAGGGAGCGGCGGACCAAGGGCAGCGCTCGCGACTTGTGAAGTGAAACCAGTCAGGGCAGCGGGGAGAGCCGCGGTGGGGAAGAGAAGAACTGAGGTAGAGGCGCCGCCGGCAGAACAGAAAGAAAAAATTAGGGTTTAGGGCAAACAACGAGGGGGAAGGAGGGGAGGAAGAAGATGAACAATATCTTCATTTATTACATTTCAGACTTTTAATATATGTAGTCAATTACTACCCCTTTTAGTCTCCCATGTCTTCAAGATCTTTTGTCGGTTTCCAAGTCTATCTTCCCACTCCCACCGCCCACTCAAAAACTTTTGTTTCTTATTTCTTTTTAAATTTTCTTTTCATTATGTATACCCTAGTTAAAAATTGAGGATAAGAATAATATTTTTTTTGTTATGCTAGAAGAATAAATATTTTTTGGGCAAACATAAGAATAAATATTGAATGGAAGAGTATAGAAAAAAAATATTGAATGGAAGAAAAAATAAAGAATTAATTATAGATAAAGTGAAATAAACAATTATTTTTATACATTTTGTTGGACATGAACCCAGCTAGTTATGAAAATGAAACATTATGATCAAAGAGAATGTAAGTACAAGAATAATTATCATCATTGGACATAATTATTTTTATATGCAACATTTATTTATAAAAAATATTTTTTATAGTAAATATATTTGTAATTTATGCATAAAATACATATAAATATATATTAAAAATAAAAAAATAATTACTTTTGCATAAAATGTATGCATGTAGGCAATAGGATTATGAAGTAATTAATATATATATATATATATATATAAAGAAGGATAATAAATAAAATTCAATAGTAAAACTCTAAAATCTATAACCATAAATTCACATCGCTTCTAAGTAAATAGTCAAATAGCTCAGTTTGAGATATTGTACATATAAATTTATAGGACATAAACACACAAAATTATGTGAAAATAGATAGGTTAGTGATCGAATTCAGTGACCGAAAAAATTTCATAAATTCGGTAATAGGTTAGCGATCGACTTCACTATCAAAATTTATTAGCGACCGCAATTTTATTGATTGAAGTCGGATATTTTCTGATAGTGTAACAATAAGCCTCAAATTCGAAATTTAAATCCTATCTCAAATATGAAACTCTTAACCCTAAATATTAAACTGTAAATCAAAAACACTTATATCCTAAACCCTAAATTCAGAACCTTCAAGAATCAAGCCTAAACCTTATAAACTCATACTCTAACACTACCAAAGAAAATAATATTATAGCAATTGGAGATATTAAGCGTCACTAAACAATGTAACGATTAGATTAGCAAACCGATCAATCACTTATAATCATTTTAACGATTAAATCAAATGTCTACCAATCAAGGTTATCAATATCAAGATCTTTGCTTGGATTGTTTTTTTGTCTTTGCAAGATCGAGATCGTAGATCGAATTTAGATTCTAAGAGCATATTTTAAATTTTGATAGGATCGGATTTCGTGTAGGATCGTAAGATCCTACCATCAAGATCGGGATTTTACAATCAAGATCGGGATCAAGATTAAGATCCTACTAAATTTAAAATCATACAAAGATCATGATCATTTTTAAGAAGTGAGATTGTAAAATCATAAGATTCTAAGATCAAGATCGAGATCATAATAACCATGCTACCAATCTTATACGATTGAATTCAATTTCTAAACATGGTTATTGTTGTAGTGTGATCTTTGTATACGTATGTGAAGTTTCATTGGTTTACCATAATTTTAACTATTGAATCAAATGTCTGCCAATCTTTATACGATTGAATTCGATTTCTAAACATGATTATTGGTGTAGTGTAATCTTTGTATACGTATATGAAGTTACATTGGTTTACCATCATTTTAACTATTGAATCAAATGTCTACCAATGTTTATACAATTGAATTCGATTTCTGAACATGATTATTGTTGTAGTGTAATCTTTATACTAAGTGATACTCATATCATATAGGATAATGCAACATATTAATCTTATGAAATACAGATTCATGTTTCAATATGACGTGAAACTATCAATTTTTATTACATTTATATTGACTACATCCTCATTTTAAGCATATAGTAAAATATTATTTCTCAATTACTCAATACTAAGTTTTTATCGTAAAGAATTGTTCATAATACATAGTATGAAATAATTAACCAAGACTCATAATATTCACAAACAATGAAACTAAAGCAGGTGGGATAAGAAAGTGATGTTGACACAAGGACAATGACAGGAAAAAAAGCTACTGCTCTTTATTTGACCAGTTACCATGGCTAAGCAAATAAGGCCTTCTCCAATGGATATTATTCCATCACGGGAATTTAGAAGCCACGTGTGAACAACTCACAAATTAAATGAGTTATCCATATTTAAGATACGGAAAAAAAAGAAGAAGAAGAAAACTACTGCTACAGTTGATGTCGTCATCCCATGATTAAAAAATATTAATAATTAGAGGGCCATCCCATTTGGAATGGCGATTAAGCCCAAAAAAGTAAAAAATTAAAAAAAAAAGGAAAAAGCCTGCAATTGCAGACAACTACAGTGAAATACCGGGGTAGCAAATTTGCTACCCATTTTCCTACCTCATCCTCCCCATTGGTTAAGTACCCAAGTATTGGGTATTTAATTTTGACACATCACTACCTTCCCCACCGTTGGGGAAGGCCTAAGAAATGAAAGCAATTGTGGCTACTTTACCCGCAACCAAGAAGAAAAAGAAGAGGAGACCCTTAGAATTCTTCAGATTCTGTCATGGTGAGAGCAATATTGCTTAAATACAGCATGTCCCATCTCCTACACGACTACACCATTCTTATCTTCTATCTTTACTCAAGTTTACAGAATACAGATCTTTTACTTCTTATTCCAATTTCCAAATATGGCTTTCGGGAAAAGGGGGATACAAAATCCCACCCATTACTGAGGAAGTAGATCCCGTCGATGAAGGAAATTCTGAATCTGAGGACGATGATGGAAGGTCTAATGAAGAGCAACAATCCCAGAAACAACAACAACAAGCTATCATCACTAAATCAAAGCAAGGACATGACGCTGCAAAGGATGGAGATAAGCCATTACTTCATGAAGTTCAAATAATCAATTATGATCCAAAAGGTTCGGGAGGAACAAAGACATGGGTTTGCAAGCACTGCAACAGGCAATTTAGAAGTTCTTACACAAGGATACATCAACACGAAAAAAAATTGATACTAAGTGTTGTACAATTGTCAACAATCATGATACTTATAGAATGCTGAAAAAAAGGGTTGACTACGCTGAAGTTACGTGGGTATCAGGAAGATTGAAGCAATCAACCATTGTGCAGAGAAGGACAGTCATGCCGAATACCTCACCGTAGGCTGCAACATTTGCAATTATGGATAGGGACATGGTTGACATGAAAATCATGAGGTGTCTTTGTGCTAATGCTATTCCATTCAATGTTTTAAGAAGTCCTTTTTGGAATGAAATGGTCATGCAATCAACCATGGACCTAAGAGCAACAAATCTCCTTCTTCGAAGAAAGCAAGAACATCCTTGTTAGATGAATGCAAGAGGGTTGTTGAGAAGGAGATGAATCCAGTAAAAGATACTTGGTACACACATGGTGTTTCGGTGGTATTTGATGGTTGGTCAAACTGTAAATTGGACCAACTAATTAATGCCATTGCAACAAGTTGCCGGGGTGCCATGTACCTTAAATCGGAATGCTTCAACGGGGTGGAGAAAACAGGGAAGGTTATTGCACAATTCCTATTGGAAGCTATCAAAGAAATTGGGTCTTCAAATATTCTCCAGATTGTGGCAGACGATGCTAAAAATTGCATAGCTGCTGGAAGAGAGATGGAAAAGGTACACAAGCATATTTTCTAGTCACCGTGTGTTTGCCATAGATTGAATCTAGTTTTTAAAGTTTGTGCTTCAACTTTTTCTTGGATAGAGAGAACTTACACTTATGGGAAGCAAATAGTTAAGTTTTTCACTCAACATAACTATTTGCTAGCATTATTCAAGGCACATTCGAGTAGGATTTTGTTGAAGGTTGCTAAAACACGGTTTGGATCACATTACATATTATTAAAAAGGTTGATGCAATGCAGAGAAGCACTTGAAACCACTGTGGTGCTAAGATCATGGAGGGACTGGATTGTGAAGCAAGATGCTGCTACAAAAGAAATGGGGATTTTGGTGGTTCAAAGTATACAAGATGAGGCTTTTGGGGAAGAGGTTAAGGAAGTGGTAAGAATCAGTAAACTAATTTTCAATTTGTTGAAATTTTGTGATGGGGAAGGACCTAGAATGGGAGAAATATATGAGAGGATGGATAATCTAGTAGGGGAATTAAGAGATATGATGAAGGGTAGCAAATATGAATCTGATTATTTTAAGATGGAAGAAATATTGGTGAGTAGGTGGGATAAAATGACAATTCCATTACATTGTTTGGGTTTTGCTTTAACCCGTCTTTTTTATGATCAATCCTATTTTGAGACCCTTACACCTGGAGGTTACCTTAGAAAGCCTCCTAATCTTGACAAGGAGGTATTGATGGGGTGTCTCAAAGCTTTTGAAAAAATAGCCGAGAATAAGGATGAAGAAAAAATGTTGAGGGATCAATTTGCTGAATTTCAATTAAAAAAAGGGGTATATACTCAATGCCTCAAGCCCAAACAGATGCCGTGACAATGGAGGCAATTGATTGGTGGTCCATGTATGGATCATAAACCCCAGAGTTGGCAGAGGTCGCTAAGAAAGTATTAGCACAGCCAATTAGTAGCTCTTCAGCAGAGAGAGCTTGGAGTACATTTGGGAATGTTCTTACTTTGAAGAGGAATCGATTGAGCTGCTCAAATGCTGATAAATTGGTATTTGTCCATGCTAACCTACGCCTCTCATCTAGAGCAAGCAATAGCTACACTGAAGGCCCATCCAGAAAATGGGACATGAATCCTGATGACAATAATTTGGAGTACTCTGCAACAGAGTTAGAAGACATGAAATGGACTCGATTGGATGATGATGATGATGATGGTGATGCTTTTGTGGAAGAGAACACATCGAAGAGACCAAGGGTCTAGGATATTAGTATAATGAAAGTTGTAATTTTATTTTGTAATCGAAGTTGTTTATTTTGGAATGAAAGTTGTTATTTTCTTTTATAAACGAAATGAGTATGTGGATTAAAAGAAAAAAAATCTAATCGAATCAAAACATCGAATTATGATTTAGAAAAGCGAATTAAAGCAGTATACCCCTAGCGAATCAAAAAAAATTTAAGTAGCGAATTGCGAATCGAACTTCGTCCCTCGTATCGAAGCGAATTCCGAATTATGTAACACTGATATGAGTGTATAGAAAAACTATAAATATGTACAATAAATCCTAGTATTGCGATGCATACGGTTACATCGTCACATTACCACATTGTTTTTTTCATACATTACCACCACTTATAAAGATTTGTTACCACAATGCCAATTATGGTTACCATATTAACGTATTTTTAATTACCGCATTATCATACATGTAAAAAAACAATGGCTACCACACTGTGCTTTATTAGCTACCAGACATTACATTCATTTGTTACCTCTTTGCAATGTATTTGGTTACCTCGAATTAGGTTATGTGGTTACTACATTCAAAAACCACACAGAACATTACTGTACACCAATACATTGTTGTTGACGCATTACAAAAACTCTTCAAACGGGTTACCACATCAATTCGATACAGCTTACCATCTTATCAGAATTTGTGAACCACATATATCGGCCGGTTACCACATATTTTCAAATTTATTACCATGTTTCTCATTGGGACATTACCATATGCGAGCAAATTTTGTTACCGTGTTCTGGCATGGATTATAGAGTACCACGTTTTCGTTGGGAATTACCACACTTATTCGGTTATAGTTAGCATAGTCAACCTCGTTCTCTTACCATGTCTCTAATTATCCCTTTACCACACTTGTATATTGACAGTTACCATGTTTCTCTTTGGTCCGTTACCACTTGTTTTAATGCCCAAATTCCCATAATTTAATATCATTTAGACCATCTCCAACCGAAAACACCAAACTAAAACCCAACATGCAGTAAATATCACATCAAACAGTATTTTATCTCCAACCGAAAATACTAAGCTCAAATCCAAAAGAATATTCCATAGAATATTCCTTGTTTACCACTTTATACCCTTTATTTTCCTTTGAAAAAGCATTTGCAGTTGAGAATAGTGAATCGCATTTATGCATTTCTTCTCCGGGCAAAGAAGTCGGAAACACATTTTGCGTTTGGGTTTTGGTATCGGTTGGACCATTTTCTTTACTGCATTTTTTGTTTTGGATATCGATTGGAGATGCTCTTAAAACCCAAAAATATTGGTTACTACTTCCTCAGTTATGGTTACTACAGTCAACCTCGTCTTATCAGCACATTTTCAAGTATGGCTTTACCACACCTTTATATTAACGGTTACCACATATATACTTGGTCAGTTACCACTAGTTTTAATACCCCAATCCCCATAAATTATTGTCATTTCAACCCTAACAAATTTTGTTACCACACATCTTCGGTTATGCTTACCACATTCAACCTCGTTCTTTTACCAAATTTCTTAGTATGACTTTACCACACTTTTATATTGACGGTTACCATGTTTTTGCTAGTCCGTTACCACTTATTTTATTGCCCAAATATCCATAAATTAATGTCATTTCAAAACCAAAAGAATTGGTTACCACACTTCTTCGGTTATCGTTACCACAGTCAACCTCATTCTTTACCAATTTTCTAAGTATGACTTTACCACACTTTCATATTGACGGTTACTACGTTTCTGCTTGGTCCCTTACCATGTTAGGGCTATTTTTATTATTTCACAATTGGGAGGTTAGTAAACTAATTTAGTTAACTTGTTAAATATTGTTATAGTTTTAAAATTTTAGGGGGAGGGGGGTAGAGCCGTAAACTCTAGAGTTTTTAAGTGGAGGTGATTGCCTCTAAAAATATGTTAGGGAGGGGGCTAACTTTAGAAACCCCAAAATTTGATGGGCGAGGCCCAATTATTATTAGTGGCCCATTCCAATGAGAAGAATTGAGCATGCTTCTTGGCTACGCTTTGCGCTACAGTCACTTCCCTATAAAAGCCGCGAAATTTTATATCACCAGTTCACCACCACAATGCTTGAAGTCGAAGGGCACTCTCCTCAGTCCTCCCCAGCTTATACTGCGAAAACTCCCACCATAGATTGAAATTTCGCAAAACCTCTCGGAGTTGACGTTCGATGGGGAAGGAAAAAAGGAAGTCAACAATTGTTATTTCATCATCAGATGACGACGAAGATAAGGAGAGTGGCGTTGCAATGGAAACCGGTCGCAGAGTTTCAAATTCAGCTCCCCACAGAAGAAATCCCAAAAGGGCTAAAAGGGTTTCTCTGTCGCGTTCCCGCTCACGGCCTTTGGAACCCTCATGTTTCAGCGATTTTGATGTGGTACATTTCGTTAATTTGCTAAAGTTTGCTCGTGTTGTAATTTTATTGTGCTTCTTTGTCTTTTGTGCGTAAATTGTTGTTTTTTATGTTCGGGATTAGAACGTGGGGTTGTGTTTTGATTTGAAAGTAACCCGGAGCTATATAAGGGGAGCATTCTTCAACCCGGATTGGGCTTCATTTAAGTTTATGCGCGAACACAATGTATTCCGTAGCAATCATTTGTTTAGAAACAAAAAAGGAATTTCCGTAGGAAGCCATAACTAGATGAAAGCAAGTGGATATATGTTGTATGACCAGTGAAGTCCTTTATCATATTTATTAGTATTTTATTTTATTTTTGAATGAAGTCCTCCCATGCCTTCTTATAAACTGTAGCCCTGGATAGATGCTTCAAGATTAGATCAACCATTTATCATCCAGTGAACTTTCTTCTCTTTCCGCATTAAGAGGTTGTTCGGCTTTTCAACACTAAAAATGTTGTTTGGTGTAAAATAATTTTTTGATACGGATAGGATAGAGTCATCCAACCTAAAACCAATAAGTGATAGGTGAAGAGGCCTCTATCCCATATAAACAATGTGTGATCTCTATACACTCCTTCGAGATGATATTCACCTCGATACATGTCCATCCAAGAAGGCAAGAACTACTCAATACGGGCAACATGCCCTGATACCATGATACAGATAGGAGAGAGGCCTCTATCCATATATATACAAGGGGGGAGGTCCACATTTTTTGCCATTTGGAATCTCTACATTTTTAATTAGCTTTTTGAGCTATTTTGAAACTGGGTAATGCAACTAGTTGAATAAGCTGCCTGCTATTCTATTGCCTAATTAATTATCAAACACACCCTATGTTATGTCATGTTTCAATTCCAACTACCTGGTAAGTAGTTGGGTAACTTTTGGACCCTCACATCAGGAAATATCTGCAACTTCATTGCATAAACGAGAACATGCCATCCTGGAAACTAAACATTTCCTTTATTTGACTCCTTGCATATAGGCGAATAGGTGATGGGACAAATTGAGTATTTGAAACTTAACGCTTAGAAGTTGGGTATCTTTCCATGAGGCAATATGGCCTTCTGTCTTGTAAAGTTCCTTTAAGAGAGTGAGGATATGAATTTTGGTTGTGGATATAAATGACTTCACATGGCCAATGGCCTAATGGTGCACAAGTTTTTCATCCCAATTAATGATATTATTTTAGTTAATTGGTTTGAACTATTAATTAATACATGGACAGATGGACTGCTCATGCCCTAAATCTCTTGTCAAATCATGGACATGCAGAAGAAGATTAAATTTTTCATTTTTCCAAATGTTTCACAATGAGACCTACATCATTTTCCAATGGCAATGCTGATTGCAGGTCAAACAGTTTTCTGAGGAATTTGATCAAGGTCTCGCTCAGTTCAAGGTAACATCTGGTAGGCTACTATTAAAAGTTTTTTTCATGTAATTGCATTGTTACTCTTCAACAATTTGAATGAGATTTAGGATAGATATCCCAGTTTTATGACGTGTCTGGATAATGAGCATTCACAAGGTTGTGTTTCTCATTATATTATCTGTGTCTGCAATTTTTGCTCATTCTTCCTCCTTCTGTTTGGAGTTGGGCTTCATATAATTGATTCATTTCAGGTCTGTTAATTATGGACCTGTGCTTGTGTTAAGGAATTGGCATGCAATCAAGATTCCTTTTTTTATATGAAAATTAAATGTTGAAAATGCCCACGTTAGACTTGCAGGTCATCTTATTTCCACTCATTTCTGCAGTCCTTGACCCAAATAGGCTGCACAATGACACAGTGTACATGCATTTGGTAAATGGTTGTGTTGTTTGTAATTGACGTAATGCAATGGATACTGTACAGGTTCAAAAGGTAGTAAGGATCAGTGGGTTGATAAGTATAAACCTAGTTGCTTGGAGGACCTATCTGTTCACAAGAAGAAGGTATATGCAAATGGTTATTTTTTTTATCATTTTATTTGATATTCAACCTTCTTAATGCCTATGCTTGCATTGTGGTTTGCAGGTTGAAGAAGTTAAACTGTGGTTTGAGGAGAGACTCAAAAACTCTGTGGTATTTAATTTCATTCTCTCATATCTCTGTTAAAGTTTCCTTTTTCGGAGCTTATTACTTCGAGTTCGAATCCCTTATGGATTCTTTCATATTGTTAAATTATCAAGCTACTTTTATCAACTTTTGGTCATGTTTTTTTATTTTGTTTGCTTGGTTTGACAAAGGACCCTATTCTTTTGTATGGTTTATGTTGGCTTACCCTTACAAAGATATATGCATTTACAAGTGGAAATTGAAATGTAATGATCATTGTTAGAGAATAAAAACTGAGTTCCCCATAAACTGTAAAAGAAACACTTGTTTAATCGAGTGGGAAACAATGATAAATAAGAGAAAAATAAATATCAAACAGTACTAACGGGGGTTCCTAGGTTGCAGCTCTGTCTAATCCCCCTGATTGTCATCTTTTTTATAGACCAAAAGATATCTTACGTTGTTCAAGATGAGATGACTAGAGGAAAGCAATGGTGTTTAACAGGATTCTAGAATCCACAATGCTGTGGTACCAGATAATTGCATGATTGTGAGGAATATACCGTACGGAGTATAACATGAGCACGCTGGAAAACTCAGCGAAAAACTGATACAGCATTAGTTTTATTTCAGATTGGAAATTAGATTTGTTTTTTTCCTTTAGGCTGTACAACACATCAAAACCCTACCATAATGAAATGTCATTAGTTAATTATACTCACAATGGACTGATAAAGTTTTACTAAAACTAGGAAATAAGTTATGATTCAACAGAAATTGATCTTATTTTCTCTCACACATTGTAATCTTTTGAATCACAACAGTTTCCATCATGTGGTTCATGGCCATATTAAATCAAGGTATGCATGGCCATTCACTTAAGTGATGTTATAGGATGGGCATTAGCCAAGGGGTAAGAAAGTATGAGTACAGAGAAAAGAGGAACATGAAATAGATGAGTGAGGTTTCGGTGGCAGCGGCAACTTCACTATGCCAGATTGCCAATGATGAGGGAGATACCCATTTCTATTGAGGAAATGAAGAATGGGAACAGAAAACGAAAGAAAGAGAGGAGAGAACACAACAGTTGTGTGTGTGTGTGCGTGTGTGTGTGTGTGTGAGAGAGAGAGAGAGAGAGAGAGAGAGAGATTCCAAAAGTTGATTATATGTACAATCTAATTGATCAATTACTGTTCACAAAACATTGTGTGTCTGCATCCGTTAATACAACTCAACCATTGCTCTGGATTGTGACAGGGCCATTCACGCAATAATGTAATCATAATCTCTGGGCAAGCTGGAGTTGGAAAATCTGTATGAGCTATACCCTCTGGATTTAAACTACACTTCAATTATATGGAATAATACTCTTTATTTGTTCATGGTTCCCAGGCAACAGTTTATGCATAATTTATCTACGAATGGAATATATTTTGCAGGCAACAGTTTATGCAGTTGCAGACCATTTTGGAGTGGAGGTGCTTGAGTGGAATGCACCTACGCCAACGGTATGGCAAGAACACATGCATAATTCTAATTCAGGTACTTGTGAATACTAGAGTGAACAATGACGTGTTTATCTCAAGATGTCTCTATTCTTTACAAGCATTAATCATACCTAACGTTGAATTAAATCTTGGTCGGCGGTGAACTAGATTAATGACTAGCTAAGTGTTCAAATTTATGGTGGAAAGGGAATAATACAAACGTTGAGCTTGGAATACTTTATTTGGATAGAACACATGTTGATACATGAAGAAGATATTACCTGCATCTTCGAACTACATAAATTTCTAATTGACTCTTTTTTAAGGACCAGATGGGATTTTACTCATGCAAATACCTTATGACAGAAATATGTCAAATCTTTAAATAATCTCACCCATTTTTTCTCCTCTTTCATTCTCTTATCTACTTCTTCTTTCTCACACAAAATGGTTTTCGAGAGGAAAGTTTGCATGTTGGAGATGTTTATTAGATTTCAACATGTAATGGTACTATGGTAGTAACTGAACATGATTATCTGGCAACACATTGGATTTGATTTTGATGTCAAGTATGTTCACATGAAGTAATTCCTGAGTCAGCTGCAACTTTGTTTTGTTTTGTCAGACTCTCGGGACACTTCATATTTTTTATCGTCAGAGTTACCGATCAATGCTAGTTTAATATGCTATATATATATTAATATGCTATAACTCTGGCATCAAGCAACTTGAGGTTGAATAAAATTTACTTTCCAGTATTTTAATTTCGACCTCTTTTCCCAACTTAAACGCTTCTACGTTGTCTCTTTCCTTATTCCATTTTCATGATCGTCAACCAGGAATGCGGTATATCTCAAAGTTGGATGAGTTTGAAAGTTTTGTTGAAAGGACTAGAAAATATGGATTAGTTTTCTCATCTTTGACGCAAGCATATCCAATACTCTTGATTGATGATCTTCCGGTGGTGAATGGGAAGATTGGGTGTGAAAGACTCAAAAAATGCTTGCATCAGCTTTTGCAATCTGTTCAAATTCCCACAGCCATATTAATCAACGACGATGTTAGATCTGAGTATGTAGAACACCATGGTCGGTATTGGGAAGAACTTCAGCTGTCTCTACAAAATGCAGGGGCTTTTAAGGTTTTATTTCTTGTCTTCTTCTAGTTTAAACTTAGAAGTTAATACTTTTATAGTCTGATGCGTTGCTGAAAACTATGTTGATCTTTCAGGTGACATTTAATCCAATTACTGTCAATTCCATAAAAAAGGTACTTTCAAAAATATGCAAAGCAGAAAAGTTCGAACCAAGTGGTGATCAGATTGATGATATAGCAAAAGCCAGTGGAGGTGATATCAGACATGCAATTACATCATTGCAATACTTTTCTTTGAAACCACCTTTGATGCATTCTACATCTCTTTCAAAGACTCTTCCAGCGTGTACAAAAGAAAAGATAAATGAGAGTGGTGATTTGGATGATGGGTTTTCTATGCCATTCCCATTTGGAAAAGATGTAACTCTATCCCTATTTCATGCATTGGGAAAATTTTTGCACAACAAAAGAGAGAATGGAAGTTTTACACCAGGCATGCTATTACAATTGCAATTTTCTTGTGGATTTCTTTATTTATTTTTGTTATGCAAAAATGATAAGAACTTTGTGGAAAAATATGATTTGGTGCCTGCCTATGTTACCTTACCTTGGAATCCAGAATTTCTTGAATGAAATTTTAATTTCAGAATGATCCTAAAATGTGAGTAACCCTGCTGCATCTGGCACAGATGTTATGTTAGCTCGGTGAGTCGGTGTTCTTGGTCACATGTCTTGTTGTTCCCTGTTTGTTTCTGGGCTTCTTGGGTTAAGATTATGGTGGACAAGTGGGATGTGTGTGGTTGCAGCTTGGAATTGTGCAGCTCTGATGAACATAAGTTTTACTTTACTTTTTAATGAAAATATGTCAGCCATAAATTCTGTGACCTACGAATAGGATGAACTCTTTTTGGTTTTGATAACCGGTTTCAATTTTGAAAATGATAGTGCTCAGGCTTGTCTAGGCGGACTGAAATTGAGGTGTGAAAGATGATAGTTTCCATTTTAAAAATGATAGCTTCCAACATTCCATTCCATGCCTGATGGCATTGAGGTGTGAAAGATGTCTTTAACATGTTCTTGTGTAACTGATGCCATTGTCTTGAAAATGAAATTTTCAAGGAATCGTTTCAAATATTTCATAGGCAAGATGAAAAAAATTCTTATTTTAGTATCGGTTATTTAAATGGGATGTAACAAACGTGAATTTGAGCTAATAGTTTCCATCTTGTTGTAGATGGACACGCATTTCTTCTGAAGGAAAAATTCATCAGGTGTCCGCTTAAAATGGATGATCCAGAGTTGGTGCTTTCTCAGGCACATGGTCAGGCAAGGCTGGTTGCTGATTTTCTTCATGAAAATGGTAAAATAAGCTATACAGATTATTGATCTTTGAAGTTATTGCTAAGTTTCTTCTGTGACTTAGCATCATTTAAGGATAACTCTTACTTGCATATTGAGTTTGGCCCAACTTTACCTGCTATCTTTTTTTTAATTCAAACAGTTAGCTAGAGTAGAGTATCAACAATTTTTTTTGGTTGTATGTGCTTTTCAGTAATTGAATTTGTGAGTGAGGAGGCAATCAGCGATGCATGGGTTGTCGGTACCTATTTTAGTGATACTGACTTGCTTCTTAGCTCTCCAAGGGGATCTTCAATTCGCAACTTTGAATCTGAAAACATTGTACAATCAATTGCCGCATCAGTTGCTGTGCGTGGAGTTTTATTCGGGAATGCTAATCCAGTGTCTAGGTAAATATATAAATGCAAGAATTCTGTTTCATTTTGGTGAATAGTATACTTAGGGAAACTCAATTGTTCTGGCAATGTAGGTGGCATGCTATACGTCGTCCAAAGCTTTGGCAAGTTGAGCAATCAGCACGACTTAATAAGGTCATTTTTTTTCCAAGAGCCTCATCTGTGTGGCAGTTTTCCTTTTTTTTTTTTTTTTTTTTTTTTTTCACCAATTTGTCAAAAGAAGTGCTACTGTTACTCTTAGGCCTTCAATGATGTAATTTGGTTTCCAGCACCCAAATAAATGAACTACATTCAAAGAATTTATGCACTTCGATTACATTATTAAGTATTACACTTATCACTCCAAGGTTTAAAAAAAACAAACAGAAAAAACAAAATGATATGATTTTAGTATTTCTTTTTAGGATAATTACCAAACATCCATTGGTGGTGGTGCTGGTGGTGTTTAATGCATTTTTACATGTGTTCTTGTTTCGAATCTTATGCCATACCACATGCTTTTGCCTCATTGAGTTTGACTTCAGCCAAAGGCTTAATTTTGCACACATTTATCTTGTGGTCATTAGCTTTGTATTATGCTGATATTCTTAATTTACTTTATAGCATTCGGGTTTCATATGTGGAGTCTTATCTTTTGTTCCCCACGACTCTTCTCTTTATTTCTGCAGTTTCAAATGCTGAGTCGTAGGACAGATGCAGAAGCAGGGTCCAGTACAGTCTTCAATACTCTTTCTGCCACAGCCTGTGAGTTTAGACCTGCTCTTAATTGGCTTGGACACAGGACATCTGATGGTACCGAAGTGTACTCCACTGAAGACGAGCATCATGATTCCAGTTTGGACAACAATGACAACAATAACGAGACTGATGATGAGATAGAGGACTGGTAATTAGAGTTGGATGGCATGGTTAAGTTTTCACCTATTGTGAATCTGTAAATAGCTGTATCTATCTTATTGCTCCAATTTAATTGTTATTGTGTGGGCGACGTTCTGGAAAATTTTGAAACGGGTGGGCGACATTTCGTTCTGAGACGACGGTATGGCTGCCCTGAAATCTGAATCCCAGCCTGCCCTTGATGGTTATTGAAATTTGAATACTATTTTTTTGTATTCCGTCCATCATCCATGTAGCTGATTTGCTATATAAACATGGTGATTTGGAAAGCCTTATGGTTTGTATTTGATGCGTGAATAGGCTTGTGACCTGTGATACTCAGTTCAGCTGGAGGGTATTATCCAATTCCAATGGGGGTTTGGCAAATAGAGTAATTCACATTTTAATCATTTGCATGTTTCTTACCTTTTTTCTTTTCCTTTTAACACATATAACACATGGTCGGATTCCCTCGATATTCTTTAGACACCCGAGGTTAAGCCTCTCTCTATTTTGATGCTTCACTGGTTTCGCCATCACGTGGGCTCATCAGGGGAACGAGATCAGCTCCCAATCAGTGTGAACCCGACGGTGCACATATCCTCTTGATAGACTACCGCCGTGGTCCAAACACACATTCTTAATGCTGACTCGTCCCAACAATATACGCAACCAGAAAGCATCTCGTTCGATCCGGACCGGCGCTGGCTCACATTTTCCTCCAGATAACTTGATGCACGTCCTCGTGCATGCTGGGGAGGCCCGCTTCTTCATCCCTTTCTCTAAAGGGGGTGTGTGTGCAATTCCCGTAGCCTACTCACACAACGTAGTATGCCTCTGACTTGGCCGCAGTCCTGGTGTCTCTGGCCTCCTGCCTAGCCACCTGCCTGACTATCGAACTTCTTCCGATATTCCACCCACTTGTGTCAAGTGCATGGCGAACTTTTATTGTTTCCTGCTTTTTTTCCCTTATATGAGCGCTTGGAAAGCTTCCCGCTTAGCCCATTGCTTACTCCGACCACCCCATAATGATAGAAGCTTTACAATAGGCTTTTACGTAAGCTTCCTGCCCACTCATCTTATCTCACGAGCGCTTGGCCACCCATTTCGGTCTTGTTGGGTGCCTGCCTACTCTTTCTCATTGTACAAGCGCTTGCCCCTCGTTTGATATGGCTTCCTGCCTATTCTATTTACCTCTGTGATGCAAGCTCTCGGCAAGTCTTTTGCCCTTCAGCACACAAACGCTTGGCCTCCTTCAAATCTCTGCGTGGCAAGAGCAAGCCCACAGCTAGCACACATCTGGCTCTGATACCATTTGTCACGAGGTGACTGCTTTGTCTCGAACATCACCTGTGTGGCACCTCAGATTTAGAGCTGTAAACGAGCAGAACTGAACCGAGCTTCAAGTGTTTGAGCTCTGTTCGTTAAGCTTAACGAACGAACACGAACCGAGCCAAAAATCTTAACGAGCCAATGTTTATGTTTGAGCTCTGTTCGTTTAACTTTACGAACGAGCTAATAACGAACAAACACGAGTCTAATCAAGCCCAGTTAACGAACCATTTATTTTATTAATAAATTTATTTGTTTTAAAATTAAATTAGGTATGAAAATGTAATGTATATTGTAATATAATTTATGAGAGAAATATGAAATTAATAAAAATGGAAAATGGAAAGAACAACTAGATAAAATTTTTATTTTTTATAATATATATTCTATTAAAAAAGAATTCCGAACTGTTCGCGAACTTAACGAACGAACACACAAACCAAATTATGTGTTTGAGCTCGGTTCGTTTAACTTACCGAACGAGCCGTTAACAAACGAACGCGAATCGAAACGAGCTCAGCTCACGAACTGTTTGTTCTATTTACAGCTCTACTCAGATTCCCTCGATATACTTTGAACACCTGAGGTTCAGCCTTTCTTGAACCTTTCTCTATTTGATGCTTCACTGGTTTCGCCCTCCCTTGGGCTCATCAGGGGAATGGAATCAGCTCTCAACCAATATAAAACCCGACGGTGCGTCTATCTTCTCGATAGACTACCGTCGTGGTCCAAATACACGTCTTTAATGCTGACCCATCCCAACAATATACGCAACCAGTAAGCATCTCGCTTGATCTGGACCGGCCCCGGCTCACACTATGTATGGTTGGGCTGATATTGCTTGGAATAGACTGGGAGAGCTTCAAACGGGTGGACATAACCTTCTGGATGATATTGGTAAAGTATTGCGATTCCTTTCTCGTGAGGGGAGTGACAAACATTGGGCTTTGCTTTGGAATATTTGGTGTGCGCGTAATGCTGCTTGTTTACGAGGGGAGGTCCCTTGCCCGATTACAGTTGCACGTTGTGCTTAGCATGAAGGTGAAGGAATTGAGAATTTTTCTTCATCCTCCTAAGAGGGTGGTGAACCGATTGGTTCATTGGCATTCTCGATGCTTTTCTGGTACCAGTTTGTCTGTCGGTGGTAGTTCATTAGGTAATCTTGGTTCTGCAGGATTTGGAGACATTACTCGTTATAGTGATGGTCGTTGGCATGAGGGATTTTTCTGGATCAGTGGGGATCGCTTCCATCCTGGTTATGGAATTACATGGTATTTGGAGAGGTCTGCAAAGTCTTCAAAAGAGGGGGATAAAGTTAGCATGTTGTTACTCTGACTCCCTTGAAGCCTTGCGAATGATCGATGAACATATTGAAGATGACCGTGGTTTATTTCCTTTAGTCCGCAACATTACAGACTTATTGGCCCAGAATCCGGGCTTTTAATAGTTTCACATATTTAGAGAGGGCAACTTGCGGATGCTTTGGCCAAACGGGGAGTAAATTCTGATGATTTCTTTACAATGTGGGCAATTTTGTCGGACGATGCCATTGTTAACCAGAGACATGACGGGATCTATTTTCCTTGTTACTAGTGTGCTTTCTATTTTTATTATTGCGTTCCTCTCTTCCCCTTATTTTGATGTAGTTTTTTTTAGTTTTTGCCTCCTCCTAACCGACGCATGAGCGTCTCTGATATTAAAAAAAAAAAAACTTTTCGGTATGTTTAGAAAATAATTAGAGTTTAGCATTTGGAGTTTAGAGTCTGGAGTTTGAAATTAATGGTGAAAAATAGTTTTAATTTTGAATAATGGTGTTTGGTAATGTAATTTTAAATTAATTTAGAATTTGGAGTTTGAAAAACTAAAAGTTGGGGGAGAGGAGAGTTTAGAGATTAGAGATTAAAATTTGACGGTTACTTTAAGTAGTGTAAACTATATAGGATTTTAGACTATTTTAGTATGTATTTTCAAAGCTAAACACTAATAGTTAGCATTTGTTCCCAATCGCAGCCTTTATAAAGATAAACCCTTTAAAAGAATTTGATTGAAATTTGAAATTCCGTACACAATTACCCATTTATAAATTTGTAATTAAGTAGAGTTTAATTTTGATAAAACAGCATTTATGGTGTGGTTCTCTTTTAAATTATTAAAGGAATATATAGTATGGTGATAGTATGAGTAAAAAGCAATAACGGCACTCTGCCCAACACACCTCATTTCCTCTGTACCATCAAAATACTCCAAACTCACTCACTCCTGAGACTCTGCTTGAGACACCCTTGTCTAGGGCTGTCAAAATGGGCTGGCCCGTTGGGCCAGCCCGCCCCCGCCTCCCAAAAGGGTGGGTTGGGCTGAATAAATAAAGGCTCGTTTGGAAGTGGGCCTAAATGGGCTAGTCCGCCTGAACCCGCCGTCGCTTGGGGTGGCCCGCGGCGGGTGCGGGCCAGCCCGCGGGCTAAGCCAAAATTTTAATTTATTTAATTTTTTGTTAAGTTTGTTATGGAAATCTAAATAACATATGTATTTGTAAGAATATGTATTTGAATTCATATATTTTAATTTGATATTAGTTAATATAATTCAGTTTATAATTTTTTTAATTATAAATTGAATTATATTAACTAAATTAAATTAGAATAATTTTATCACTTTATATGACATGAGCTACTTAACATTACTTTTTCAACTAATTTTTTTCAAAAAGAATACTATACAAAATTAAACTAAATCATTTTAAATTCTATTAAAAATATTATTTAATTTTAAAATTAGTTAATATATTTAGTTTTGGATAAATAACAATATTATATAATTTATTATATAATTAAAATTTAATTTATTAATTAAATTAAAAAACCGCGGGCTAGCCCGCCTGGCCCGCAACCCGCCGGCGGGCTGAGGTTATTCTAGCCCGCCCCGCCGTGGGCCCAACCCGCCTAAGCCCGCGAAATGGTGGGCTGTAGTGGGCTTGGCCCGTGTCGCCCCGCCAGCCGTCTTGACACCTCTACCCTTGTCTAGTTGTCTTCTTCTTACCCTTCCCCCCTTGTCTCTTCCTCCTCTTCTCCACTCTCACATTCTTCCCCATTTCCAATTTCCTTAAATCCATCTCAAGATTCCTCCTTTGCCCTCCTTCTTCTTCCTTTGCCAATTCCATGTTCTGAGTTTTTCTTTTTTGGTTTAAAAATGGCAAAATAAAATAATAATACACCTTAGCTTTACACCGCCTTTTTGACCCAAAACGTCCCCCTCTCTCTCATTTGCCCCCTTTCCCTTTTTCAACTTATTGCACTGTAAAAATAAGCACTTGTTTGTGTGTATTCTTGGCCGTGGCAGCAGCGGCAGAACATGGATACGGGAATCTCGCCAGATTGATTGTCAGCTGTGTGTAATTTGAATTGGAAACCAGAAGGGAAAAATGGGTTGTTGGTACTCGAGATTGATCGATCGGGACGAGAAGGTGTCCAGATGCAAGGCCCGAATGCGTTACATGAAGCAGGTCGTCAAGGCCCGCCACGCCTTCGCCGCCGCCCACGTCATGTATCTCCGTTCTCTCCGCAACATCGGCTCCGCCCTCCTCCAATTTGCCACCGCCGAGAACACCCTCCACCACCACCACCACCCTCATCCTCACCACCACCACCTCCCTCCGCCGCCGCCTTCTCCCCCCCATCGCCCGAACCCCCGCCACAGGAAACCCAATTTGCCTCCCCCGATGAGCCCTAATTCCTGGACGACTACCTCCACGGCCACCTCTTCTGCAATCCACCCCCCGCCGCCGCCGCCGCCTCCCCCCGGGACATCCGCCTGGGATTTCTGGGACCCGTTCATGCCCGCCGCCGGGAGGTCGGTGGATGAGGAGGAATGGGAGGAGGATGAGGCGGAGGCGGCCACAACCGCCACCGGCACGGGGACGGGGACGGGCACGGGCACGACCACGGGCGGGACGCAGAGCGTGGCGGCTCCTCCGTCTGTAATTACGGCGACTTCCACCACCAACACCACGGCCGCGGAGGCCAGCAGCGAGCTCGCCGTGGTGGTGTCGACCAAGAGCAAGGATCTAGTGGAGATCATACAGGAACTGGATGACTATTTCTTGCAGGCAGCAAATGCCGGTGGGCCGCTGTCGATGCGATTGGAAGTCCCTACCAGCAATTTCAGTCACCAAAATTCTACCTTAGGTAAGATTATTACAGCAGTTGAATCCCACGTTTTTATCTGCAAAAATATTGCCCTCCATGTGAACTTGTGGTGCTTATCATGTGAGTCTTGGTTGTCCTCTTGTTTCATCATGTATATAATAGAAGTACTATATAAAGCTCATACTTTTCTCCTTGGATTTATTTGATTTTTAATCCATGTAATAGGGAATCCCACTTTCTCCTTAAACTATTGCATTATATGAATATTCTGATTCAGTTATGTGTACCTCATTGATAGAGACAACTATGTGGTTTCGACAGCAATGCTAAAGTTGAAAATCAATGTCGTTGATGGTTTGAATGAGGTTGATTGAGAGTCAATACTCTGTAAATTTTATATATATAACACGAAGGGACCTAAGCATTGAGTTATAGTGAAAAAACAAAAATCACCACTAAGGGCTTAGGTCAGTGTTTCCAAGCGCTGTTAAGTTTAAAGGCTTTGTTGCATTCGGCGATGAGGCGACAATCTTGAGAGCTTGAAGGTTTTGAATTTAAGGATGAGGAGGGTGTTGGAGTTTGGTTCTTGTCATACAAGTTTGGCACTTGAATGTTGGCAGTGATGGATTATTACGTTTTGCGTCCTTTCCCTTGTTCATCTTACGATACTCTTCTGTGGAGGGAACAATGAATTTGCGGTGTTTTGAAATTTGGAGTTTTGAACTGCAGGTAAGGACTATGGACATGGAAAAGGTTTGAATCCTCTAATGTGGACTTGGGGTTCTAGCAGTACTAAATGGAACGCGTTTGGGAAGTTCTATGAGGATCCCATTGGTAATAAAATTGGTACTCTCAGTGGCAGTGATGGTTTCAATCACTGTTCAACAGTCGAGCGGCTATACACATGGGAGAAGAAACTATACCAGGAAGTTAAGGTATCACAAATTAGGTTTGGTCAAGGCATAAGCTTATGTGTCAAATTTTCTGTACTTGAAACATAGCTTCATGTTTCTCTTTTAATACACTATTTCGAAAATCTCACTTGATCGGTCTGAACCCTTTTTGTTAGCCAAACAGTAACAACTACCAAATTTTATGATTACTTTCTCATCCTCCACATTGTATGATTATTTTGTAGTGCCATTCTGAATCTCTCCATTTTTATGTGTTGTTATGTGTTTGACATGGAAATTCTTTCTTGTATAGAATGCTGAGTATTTGAAAATAGAGCATGAGAAGAAGTCCACAACTCTTCGGAAACTAGAGATGAAGAATGCTGATTATATCAAGACTGAAAAGGCGAAAAAAGAAGCCGAGAAATGGGAATCGCAGTTGGTGGTTGCCTCACAGGCCATTGAGACCATCTCTGCTGAGATTATCAAATTAAGGGAGTCAATGCTTTACCCACAGCTAGTTGAGCTTGTCACGGGGTCAGTATTCTCGTCATTATCCTATTAGAGCACGGCGTACATTCTTGCGCTAAACTTTGCTTTTTAAATATTTTGCTTTCCAGTTTTTCTGTTAAAGTTAGCCACTTTCTAAAATAACCGTCTCGTTTTAGGTTGACGAACATGTGGAGGAGCATGTATGAGTTCCACCAGGTCCAAGCACACATAGTACAGCAGCTCAAGTATCTCAATTGTGTTCCGTCAACTGAACCAACCTCTGAAATTCATCGCCAGTCGACTCTACAACTCGAGCTCGAAGCTCAGCAGTGGCATATATCCTTCTGCAACCTTATGAAAGCTCAACGAGATTATGTTCAGTCTCTCACTGGCTGGCTGCGCCTTTCCCTCTTTCAAGTAGGCAATAATCCCGTTCCTAAAACGAGGCAGGACTCAGCCATTTACTCACTCTGTGAGGAGTGGCAGCTCGCAATCAACAACGCCCCTGATAAAGTGGCATCAGAGGGAATCAAGAGCTTCTTATCAATGATCCACACTATTGTTCTGCAACAAACCGACGAACAGAAACAAAAGAAGAGGTCCGAATTGGCATTCAAAGAGCTGGAGAAGAAGGCATCCGAACTCAGGCTGCTGGAGAACAAGCACGGCCCACATTCAACTCACCAGTCCTCTTTAAGTAAAAATCCTGTTATGGAGAAGAGAGCGAAGGTGGATGTACTAAGGGTAAAGGCTCAGGACGAGCAGGCTAAGTATGAAAAGGCAGTTGGTGTGACGAGGGCAATGACAATGAACAACCTACAGATGGGCCTTCCCCACATATTCCAAGCATTGATGGGCTTCGCAAATGTCTGCAAACAGGCATTCGAATCCGTGCACAATCAGGCGAAAACCACAAACGACCTGCACAATGTGAAAATGATATTACCCTGAACTGCACTGGACAAATGTCCAGCGCTTGAGCTGAGGAACGGCTACATACTCAGCCTCTAGGTTCGACTTCCATGTATATGTGTCTGTGCCCTTAATCAGCATCAAGGTACGAGTATACAATAAAATCTTTCAATGTATGTGATCAATGGCAATGCTGATTGAGCATTTGGGCCGTCCTGCAAACAAACTCGCATCGTTTCTGGTGGTGTTGTACCGGTATAAGGGGGAGGCTGCAGTTGTTTATTTCTCATGTAGGTTCAGTCTATTGTAGGAATGGTAGTTCTTGGTGACCTGATGAATGTGCTGTGTTGTTGTACTGTGTGTTTTAGGACACTGATGTTTTTTGGGGAATCAGGTATTCTGGTTGACCTTTGGGTGTGAGTTGTGAGTTTCTTGTGGTTGTTGATTATCACAAGTATCTTTCTTGAGATGGTTTGATGATCTATGAATTTGAAATACTACTATATAACAATCTCAAAGATAATTGCATGAATTTGAAATATAGGAGTATTATGCTAATTTTTGTTGTCATTGTAGTGTAAAAGTTGTCTTATAATCTATTCATATTAAAACATGGTTAGATAAAATTTGAGGCTACAAACAATATAATTTTGTAAATTTAGCATAATCATTACCCAATTAATAAGGATTTGGTGCTGAAGGGTAATTTGTATGTGTGGTTTTTATAGTCAAACACTATTAAATACCCACCATACACTTTATTAGTACCTAGTACACACCTTATCGAGTCAGCACGTTATCAATTGAATGTCACCTATTAAGTACCATATCCAAACGCAATTAATAATATCATGTCGAGTTTGACACAGGATTGGTTACGGTGCAATCAACAAAATTCGCATCACATCAAGGCACTAATCTCAATCGTTCATTTAAAATCCAACTGTACAAAATGTAAAAGGATAAAGTTGTCCAAAAAATTTATAATGTCAAGTTGCTGAAAAATACACACAGTGTTATCGCTGAAAAAAGCTATGTATGTCGCTGAAATACACACAACTCGTCGCTGAAATACACATAGGTCGTCGCTGAAATACAAGCAGCTCGTCGCTGAAATATATTAAACCAAAGAATTGGAGTTTTGAACTTTTATGAAGTCACTGAAATGAACATTATCAAGTCGCTTAAATATACTAGCATACGTCGCTGAAATATAATATCTTACGATACTGAAATACACAGAAGGCGCGCTGAAAAAATTACGCGTCGCTGAAATTTAAACAAATCGCTGAAATATACTCCCTCCATTTTTCAAAAAATTTAACATTCTTGCGTTTCACGTTATCCAATGCACATTTTTAATGCTTAATATATCAAATTGTGTAAAAGTAAAAATTATAAAAACTTGATATTCTAAAACTACGCGATTAGACGAATCTAATAAGATCTCACTTGACTATATTTTATCTTATGTAACTGTGTTTAAAATTTGAATCAAAGTTACTCAGGGAATAGTAACAACTATGCAAATTTTACAACTTTTAACGAACGGACGGAGTATAAGTTGTCGCTGAAATGTACTAATTATATTTTGGAATAATATGACAAATTTACATTTTTAACCTTCAAATAAATTTCAACCGTCGATTTACAAAGTGGCGAAAAGCCGTACATCAAAACAAATATCTCGATCGAACCCCCTAACTTCTCCCGTTTGACACAGCCCAAGGACTGGACTATCTTGTTTTTGACTTTTTAGTCAACGGCTCATTGCATTAATTAGTTTTCTTTCTTTCTTCCCTTTTCAAATCAATATATGGCACAATTTAGATTTAAAAATAGGGGAAATTCCACTTAAATACCCCACTCCAAAACCTATACCACTGCAGACCATGTATACTATATTCCTTATGTATTAGTACTCACTGCAAAAATACATACCACTTCAGTACCCAATGCATTTAATTAATTCAATAATCAAAATAAGTGATGAAAAGACTATTATACCCCCAATGTAATGATTAAAATTAATGGAGTGGAACCCATCCATCCTAGGTTTGTGTAAATGAGGAAAGAGATTATACATACAAATGTATATATACAACAGATCACCCAACTATCTCTTCATTTTTTTAGCACCAAAAAGAAAACGGTGGGAAGGGAAGTTCTCGAGCAGGAGGGGCAGGAGGGGAAAAGGTAGGGTAGGGAGCGGGGGTTTGAAGGAGTGCCGGAGCAGGACGGAGAGGGTTATGTTGAGGTGGGGTTCGACCGTTCGACGCCATTTTCGCCAGGTTGAAGCAATCGGGTTGGAGTATCGAAGCCATTCTCGGAGGGTCGGTGCAATCGGGGTGGGAAGGAGGATGGGCAGTGAAGGGGAGCCGCGAAATGGAGCGAAAATGATGCTATTTTGCCATTACAACTCCAAGGTGCTTCTTGTGCGTCTATTGGTAAGCGATCGTCTCAACGATTTCTACCAAAATTTGAAGGAGAAATGGTCGGACATAAGCTCGACGACAAAATCACTGCATTATGAGGAGACGGATGGGGAATACACAATGGAGATCACAAACGACGAAAACTTGACGAGGGTGTTTCGGTTGAACGAGGGTAATGGGCAGTGTTTTGGGAAGATGATGGTGATGAATAGGGAAACTCCTAACAAGAGAATAAGGTATGTTCATGGGCTACATTGTGTATTTTTTGAGTTCTTGATTGGTATTTGTTGTGGAAATCTGTGCATTGACGCGCAAATGAGTGATATTAGCACTATAGTATGTGTGAATGAGTTAATTTTGTACATAAAACAGAAATATTATACTAGGCCATTTGAACTGTTGTATTAGATTTGTGTTGTGTGTTGGATTCTTGTTAAGCTCTGCTCCCGGGTAGTAGTACAGTATTTAAAGATAGTGTTGTGGTCGAACCTGTGGTGTTGTACTGTTGAAAGATAAATGGGTGTTGCAAACACAGGAAGTCGAGTATGATTACACTTATATTATGTATCGCAGGACGGAGACAGAAACATACGGCGAAGAAGATGATGGGGACGAGGATTTAACAGTCTTATGGGCGCAAGCAATTAAAGGGGAAGGACAAAGGTTTAAAGACGCTGAACAATTTAGGAAAGTGGTGAAGAATTATTGTGTTTCAGTTCGTCGTGGATTCAAGTTTGTGAAGAACGAAACGAGAAAAGTCATTGTAATATGTTCGGTGGAGGAATGTGCATGGCGTATCTATGCGTCCCATCACAAGTCCGATAATTCATTCGCAATACGCAAATGCGAACTAGATCATTCATGTGGCGTAAGCAACCTGCGGTCCAGGCTACACCCGAATGCCAATGCACCTTGGGTTTCAACATTTATCAAGGATAAAGTGAGGCGCAACCCTCACTACACTGCCAACACAGCTATAGATGATATCAAAGGGGCATTCAAGATCGATATTACTTATCGCACGGCATGGAATGCGAAAGAGATCGCATTGAAGGAAATACCCGGAACATATTTTAATTCGTTCGACAAAATACGGGGATTTTGCTCTAAATGGAAGGAGTCGAACCCCAGGAGCCATGCCGATTTGGAAGTATTCGAGGAAACGGGCAAATTTAGAAGGGTTTTTATAGCCATAGCAGCGTGCATTATGGGGTTCAAGGCGGCCTGTCAGCCGCTTGTATTCTTTGTGGCACACACATAAAAAATAAATTGAAAGGGTGTCTGTTGAGTGCGGTTGGAAAAGATGCGAATAATGGATTTGTCACACTTGCATTTGCAGGTATTTGGTTGTTTTTTGGAAGAGAAATTATTGTTCTTTTTCTAACATAGTTGCGTGGCTGAGTAAGATGGTTATTATATAACAGTTAGGTAGGTGTTTTTGTGACAGTGAGTGTAACACCCATACAGTCAAATATGTTGTATTTTCTCTGTTATACTGTGAAATTATTTACGTTATTAATCTTCTACGTACAGTTGTGGATGCAGAGGACGATAACAACTGGCAATGGTTTTGTGAGAAGTTTAGAGGGGTTATTGACGGAGAAAACGAACGGGAGCAGTGGGGGGAGTACACTTTCTTTAGTAACCGGCACTCCGGTCTAATGAAAGGTATTCCGAGCGTCTTCAATGGTTCCAACCATTCGGTATGCCTAAGACATCTTGTGGACAACTTCAAAAAATATGTGCTTAGGTTATACCCATACAGGGACAAAGAGAAGTGGACACAAGTGTTGAAGGATGCAACCTACGTTGCTACATACGATGAGATGCACAACAAGTTGAATTCCATCCTTACTGCAATGCCCCTCGCTGCGACATTCCTTATAAACTCACAACCACACACTTGGGCAAATTCGTTGTTCACGGGGAATAGATGGGGCGAGATGAACACTAATGCTATTGAGAGTTGGAACAGCTGGGTGGTTAAACCAAGGTACCTGCCTCCGTACGCTATGATGGACACATTACGGAAAAAAGTAATGAAAATGATGAATGACAAGAGGGAAAAAGCTGTTCGGATGACTGATAAGCTGTGTCCCGAACCGGAGGCTATCTTGAGACAGAACTACAATGCATCCGGTAGCTTGGAACTTCAGAGGGCAGGGGGGTCGGTGTTTGAAGTTCGGGATAGGGTGAGCATATTCGCTGTGGATATTGAGGAAAGGACATGCGGCTGTAAGTATTGGCAAATGTTGAGGATTCCATGCAGGCATACATGTGCTGCTATTGAGGCGATGAAGGGGAATGTGTATGACTATTGTGATCCGTACTATACGGTGGAGTACTATAAGAAGACATACGACCCAATCATATATCCGATGGTGATGATGAGCAATGAGCAAACAAGTGAAAGTGTGGATGAGTTCATATTTCCTCCAGACGTCCGTGTACAGCCCGGCCGGCCCAAGAGAAAACGCATACCTTCGCAGCATGAGACGAGCAAAAACAAGTGTGGCCTCTGCAAAATGCGCGGGCATAACAAGGCAACATACAAACAAGCTTACAAGTATGTTACAGGGTATACTTGATAACCGGGGAAGTGCGATATTTTTGTGCCACCACCTGGGTATAAATGATGCATGGTTTGGTATAATGCCACTTTTGTATGTAGTACAGGCAAGTGATGAATATTTTTGTATGGTTTCATTGTGTGAAACATCATGAACCGGGATGGTTTCAGCAAATGATACCATTTAATAGTAGAACTGAATGCACATATCATTGATGTAAAACCGAGGATACTAGATCATGGTGGTGTTTTGTCATTGGGTGAAATGTAATCTGTTGTTGATGGACAATATTCTGATGTCTCATTAAAGCAAGTATGTTATTATTGTGGGGAAGATAGGTGTTCTGCACCAATCGAGCTTGTAGGCTCTGGGGTGCAAATGTCGCCAAGTCCTAAATTGAATAATAGATGCTTGCAAACATCCTTAGTTGGGGAATAAAGACACATAGCAAACCATCTGCCAAAGGGTTCTATGAAAAAAATAAAATAAAATACTAAAAATACGTAATGATAACAAATTTGAATTTGCAAAAAGTAATCATCATTGTGGTCAAAATCACACATTTTTCCTGAGGTTGCGTGTATGTTATACTAGCTGTCACATCATACTGCGAGATGGGACATATTCCGGACCCCACATAGGCTTTGCATGGGTATCAACTGTAAGAACCACACTTACTGCACGAAAATAACATACCTTTTGAAGTAGAATACAACACATAGTCAATCCAACACTTGACTTAAGTTTCATTCATCTACCACACTCTTGGTATCGATGCTGTTATGAATGGGGCATGGGTGAGGTACTGATGAAGGTGTAACGTTGTTATAACTTTAAAATGGTTTGGTATAAACCAAGAATCAGTCATGCATATATAATGGGCATATGAAAGGTTGGAACAAGGGAAACAATTAGTCATCATTGTGGTCAAAATCACACCTTTTTCCTGAGGTTGCTGTATGATACACTAGCTGTCACTTCATACTGCGAGATGGGACATATTCCGGACCCTATATAGGCTTTGCATGGGCATCAACTGTAAGAACCACACTTACTGCACGAAATAACACACATTATGAAGTAGAATACAACACAGGGTCATTCCAACATTTGACTTACGTTTCATTCATCTTTGTATCGATGTGGTTATGAATGGGGTATGGGTAAGCTACTGGTGGAGGTGTTATTGTGTTATAAATCTAAATTGGTTGGGTATAAATCAACAATCCGCCATGCATAGATATATGGCCACATCACATCACATCACACCTTTATTGGACACTGTACCGCGAATGGGCAAACCACAAAAAATAATAAAATAAGGAAAGAGATCATTGGAATTCGGAAAAGTACCTTCTGGGGCTGTCAAATCACTACTTTTTATGGCATTGCGTGTGATAATGGAATTGCAGTCACATCAGTGCGAGATTTACTTGATGAATTCAAACGCATCCAACCAATACGAGATGGTAACAAAGACATGCAAGGAGAGTACCGAATTCGTCCAACTTAATACCTGAGTTATCTAACCCGCGTTTGATTGGATTACGTGCACCAGTCTAATGATGCACCATGTCTTAGTCATAACTATAGTTGGACACATTTACCGTTTCAAACCCAAATGGAACACACTCAAGATGTTGTTTAAGACACTATGGCACACTCCATTGAATTCTATAATACACATTGCTTCCTATATCAACCACTTAAGTTCAGATTATAACTTATTATGCCTTAATCTAGCAATATGCCCAAATGAACATTTTCACGTACGATGTTGAATGCATATGCCTCCTACATCATTAACCGGGCTGGAAATGGAGTTCAAAAACAGTACTCAACGGTAAGAATGACTGCAACACACATACACGTATTTAATATCCAATTCTGCGGTTTGGATACAACACTGAAAATTGAACCGTACTAGACTCCACAGACTACACATTGACCAGCTTCTTGTTTATTGACCAATGCCTCGACACGTGGACATTGCACCCCACCCTTATTTATTGCACCACCCAAATGCATTGAACCCCCTCTTCACCACAAATTCCACTCAAGTAGGGTTTGTAGTGAGTGACACATCCCATCGTCTACTTGGGTGCGTATTTTGGTCATATGGAGCAGCAAAGGCAAGGCCCTCAAAGGATGGACCTCCGGTACGACCCTGCACCGTATTGCAATTGTGGAATAAAGATGTCTATAAGTGTGGTGGAGTCACTGGCCAAGGCCAATTTCGGGAGGCAATACTATAGTTGTCGGACCTGTAATTTTTTCCGTTGGGTGTACCCATGTGGCGCAACCTGGACACTGAGCGGTGTCCCCATCCAACCTCCCATCGGTAATGTCTCATATGGGGATTTCAATGCAAGTTCCGTGCATACCGAGTTTCAAGAATTTAGTGAAGTGTCTTGTCCAGTGGTCCAACGTCAAGCAGTAGAATCAAGTAGAAGTACTGAGATTATAGTTTGGAAGGTAGTTTGTGAATTTCTAATCATTTTCATTCTAGGCTTATTGTTAGGGAGGTAATTGTATTCATTTATGTAGGTTTGTTATGAACCGGCCTACCCACTTGTAATCATCCCTGTTTTGCATCTATTATATTACTTAATATCTGTATAGTCACACACTTGTAAATAGTAGGGCAATACCCATCATCATGAAGTCCAATACCATCCAAAATGAAAGAAGGCACGTGAAACAAAACCAAATTATTCACGATTTTAATCCAACATGGCCACATCGAAAATACACCAAAAATATACCATCAAGTATGTTTTGTCAACCTTACACATATCCAAACACATTAACTCTTCAGGATTTTGCATTCTCAGAAATTCTTGGTGAACCTGGGTGCTCCACTTCGCAAGGTTCGTTACTGCTGACCAATACCTCGGTTGCCGGAACCTGATGAGTTAGGGACTCTGTAGCCTGTACCTTAGTTGCAGGAGGTGACCTGGCAGCTTCATTCACATCAATATTTATCTTGGCAATGGGAGCATTGGCACCATCCGACTTGGAATCGGGAGCCTGGACAATGGAAGGCTGCTCCTCCTGTGACTTAGGATCATCAGCCTCGGTTGCCTACATTTTCGTATCTTCATCCACTTCCGTTTTCGCAGCCGGGATAGGCACAGTTGGGGACATAAGGTCTGGGGACTTCAGGTCAACATCATTGACAGGCACACTTGGGTATTGCGTTTCAGAGACTGTGGTATCATGATCAGCAGTGAGTGGTGTCGTCGGACCACCAACAGCTTTGGGAGCCACGATTGCTGCATCTCTACCAGTTGCATCCACGAGGATTCTCAGGGCCACCAGTGCTCGATATGCTTTCATGTCCGCCGTCATTTCGGTGGCCCAAAAATCGTCAGTGTCTCGGAGAAGAGCCTCTGCCCACCACATGACGTGGACCCCGCAATCCAATGTAGGACCAGCAATCAAGCTAACCTGCTGCCTACAGTTATCTTTGAGGACCAAAGTATCTTCCATGCCAATCCCAAAATCCGCCAGCCACCATTTAAAGAAGTTAGCATGTCAGCAAGTTGACAAGAATAAGAACACCTCACAATTTATCGGGAATACCCAAATGAATGAATATTAATAACGACCAGTAAACCTGAGTTATACTTACCACTTTCACGGATGGGGTGGTATACTTTGAGTGCCACAGTGAATTGTACATATAAATCCGTTTGCTCTTCATGTCCAGAACCAGCAGAAACCAATGGAACTCTATGATCACGGGCAACACGATGTACCGCACCCCCGACACAATTAACCGGCTAGCGTCGTCCAATTCCTTCTTGGATGAGTCCCACAAGCGCTCATACACATCCTCGTACTGAGCCTCTATCAGTTCCTTCCCTTTAGACTTTCGCGTAGTAAGGCTCAAAACCATCGACTGTTGAAGAAACAATACTCACACTTATATCTAAACACACTCAATATATATACTGTCATAATTTCAAATAAAATGTGGAGATTTGCTCACCGTCGTGTACGGCGAAATGAACCCCATCCTGTTGTTGATTCCATTCAAAGACTTGAAGCGATCATCACATATGATTGTAACATAGCTCCCCACCAAATCATTACTGACGGCGTCATCAAATAGACACAGCAACATACTGGACGGGACGATGGCATATATGCCCTTGGACCAGACCTGTTCACTGCCAGACAAAAGTAATACCTACCTTAGTGCATTAGGATACCCTACTAGTGCAACAGTAATATCAGACTTCAGTCTAACGTATAACACATATGCTACGTATGATCAAATTAAAGGCATACTATGATAACGATCCATAAGCGTCGATAAATTTCTTCACGAGAAACCTCTGTTCAGGAGACAAACTATCCTTGCCAGCATAGTCATTCCGGCCCAAATACCTCTTCCGCGTCCTACTCTCATAATCACGAGGTGCGGCATCCTTATGCTTCTCAACATCAATAACGACCTGGAAAGTAAAGGTATACCACAGTCACGAATATTACTAACACACATACACTCGTTGTAATAACATACATGGTCTGCTTTCGGTTCATCCACCTTCTTCTTCTTCGATGGATGTGTAGTTGTTTCCCTGCCAGCATCCGCCTTACGCTTTGTCCGTAACTCCACCTCATCACTGCTCTTTGTCCGTGTCTCATCCAATGCCCAGTCTCGAGTCCGCCCAACAATTTTAGCGAGGTCAGCTGATTTGTCGCTCACGTAGTCATCATCGTACAACTTCTCCTCTCTCTCAACAGCTTTAGGCAACCCTGAATCTCCAGCATTGGCATCATCATCCTCGTCATCCTTTTGCAGATTCTCTTCCCCCTCCTGGCATCTCTCCTCGCTAGCAAATTCTTCGTCCTCCTCAATAACAAGTGTTTTCTTTGCAGCCTACGAAACAATCAGTGAAACAATAATTGCTCTCCAAATTATACAATGAAAAACCGTATACCAATATAGGAGTTTATTCCACTAGTACCTCACTTGCCTGACTTGGCTTGCGCTCTCGTCGTTTGAGTCGTTTTCGGCTGGGTACCTGATTGGCAGTCCACTCATTAACCTGAATCACAGGCTTGGCTGGTGTGGCGACCAGAGGAATGGTATATTTCTCCTCGCGCTTTGACAATGCGAATTCGAAGATGTGGTGCTCCCGGAGCTTCTTCATATCTGCCCTTGTCACCTCAAGCCGAGCGTGTTTCTCCTTCCAGCGTGTGAAACGGGGGATGCAATATTCAGTAAGAGCTTCGCTAGGTGGGGGCACCGTTCATAGAACCATCCCTGCACAAAGAGACCATCAGCATGACATGGTTGTGCATATGCAATAAGTTGGGTATTCACTAACTTAGGTATAGTATCATGGAGAATTCAGGTAGCTGTGTTTCATAAGAAATTGAAAAATAACACACTTACAACCACTCCGGCCGTGCATCCATCAATGTAAACTTTACTCTCCTCCACGTGTCTCCGCATTGAATCCACAACAAAACTATGACATGCCAATCCCCATGCATACTCCTCCAATCTGTTCAAATCGTCGACGTGGTGGACAAGGAATTCGGGGAGTGCCAGTGACGACGTCGTGAATAGGAGGCAGTTGAACACCATTAAAACGAATGCCCTTGCAAAATCAAGGTCATTATCAGTCCCTGCCAAATTGTCAAACAGCTCCAATAGCTCAGCCCATTTTAGGTTCGCCGTCCTGCCTTCAAAGTACCTCTGCTTGAAGTCCGATGGCGGCTCACAGTCCGGGAGTACATACAACCCTTTCACGTGCAGCCATAGGACAACTGAATATTCCCATGCTTCAAATGGCAAAGCTATGCCCTCTCCTAACATGAATACGCATCTGGCCGGATCGAACCGCTCCACGAGCGCTTGAAGTCTTGTCTTGCTAGTGTACGCCGCTTCAAGTTTCATGAAGTGGTGGAATGGAGTCCTCTCCACCGCTTGCATTTGCTGCTGTGTAACTTTCGTTAGAATATTCCGAACTGCATCCTGAAGCACCCCTACGGAACAACGGGGCCTGATGCTCGCACCATCATTCACGTCACCGACCTGCTTTTTTTTACTTTTCCCGGCAGGTTTCCCTGTTTTTCCCTGTCAACCAAACAAGTACAACACAGATAGAATTCAAATACTCCACCTTCTCCAAAAACAGTGACATATCAAGAGAACAAACTATACCTAAGTTTTGCTCCAAAATACAACAAATTTGAAACAGAACACTCAACATATATTCTTACCGTTGCTGAAGACTCGCTCGCTCTCTCCTTCTTATTGTCCCCATGTTATTCAGTATTGATATTTGCCTTCTTCTCAGCCACACCCTTTTCCATAATCCCCTTCTCCTCTTTCGAAGCCATTTCCCCTGCCAATCACAGCCAACGGTTACCATTGCCAAACAATACTACAGCTTTCACAGAAAAACATAACACAACATGGCAGAGCTACCCAACCTTTTATTATATTTTAATCTATGATAAAGCCCAATGATAATGGCCAAAATTGACCATTATTTTCAATCTATTTCCGTGTCTAATACGGACATTTGATCGCATTCCGGTCTTATTTAAATAAGAAAGCAGTTGAATTTAACAGATTTATGCAAGTTTGTATAAATAATAAGCCGGTATTGAAAAACACAAAAATATTGTTATTTTTATTAATTTTATGTTAAAAAATACAAAAACATGATAAAAATATTAAAATCTTACACTTGATTAATTTTGGTTCGATGTTGTCTATTCAGTGGAACACGGGTTCATTAAATGGAGCACAAACCAAATAATTAAGTGGAATAAATATACTTATTTATATTATTTTATATTTTGATTTATATATTTATAATGTTTATGTTTATTATTCTGTGTTATAATTTATATATATTTATATATTTATAATTTTGATTTATATATATTGTTCTGTGTTATTAGTCCATTGATCATTTTTAATTAATTGCAGGTGGCCCAAAGATTTATCCAGTCCAATCTCCAATTCAATTTAATTGAATCCAGTCCAGCCCATACTCCTTTAGCCCAACAGGCCCAACCTTTAGCCCAACAGGCCCAACACCAAAGCTCAAACCCAATCCAACACCCGAGTCCAATTATCCACAAATCCTAACCCTAACCCTACCCATGCCGCCGGCGGCGCCGCCGCCGCCTCCGTCGCCCATCTCCACCATCTTCAACCTCCTACCATCACCGCCTCCTTCCCACCACCATCATCAATCCACCCTCAACAGCCCCCATTTCCGCCTCCACTGCCACCACCTCGCACCAACTCCGGCCACCACCATTTTCAAACTCCACCACCACTCGCCCACCATTTCTCCACCCAATCCACCACCAACACCTCTATCTTCCACTGTCACCACCATCATCAACGCCCTCCTCCGACGAGCACAGCTTCCTCCGTCCTCAACCACGACAACCACATCTCATCCTTCAAGCTCCGGCGACAGCTCCGCCACCCATCTTCATCCATTTCGCCGTCCACCCCCATCTCACCTCTGTACAGCAACCGGCCGCCACCACTGCCCTCGTCTCCAGCCATCGCCGCCGTCTCAGATCTGCGCCACCATCAGATTCCGACACTCCCCCTCGCGCCACCACAACCGAGACCACCGCCGCTCGTCTTCATCTCCCTCTCACCGGAATCCTCTCCAACTCCTCCGGCCATCATCCAAATCCACAAACCCAGAAAAGAAAAGAAAAATGGAGGAGGAGAAGAATGGAGAAGAAATCGATGGAAGAGAGAAAACAGAAAACAGAAAGAAATAGAGGAGGAAAAAGAATAAAGAAGAAGAAGATGGGAGACGAAATGGAGAAGAAAGAAGAAACAAGAGATGAAGAAAACTGGAAGCAAGAGAGAAAGAATGGAGGAAACGAAAATGGAGGATGAAAAAGAAAGAAGAAGAAGAAAGAAAATAAGGAAAGAGAAAAGAAAAAAAAATAATAAAGAGATAAATTTTATCCGGACCTGGAGACTCCGGTCGATAAACAAACCTCGGCTCGCGATACCATGTTTAGCGACCGGGTGTTTAGAGACAGAAAAAATGTCTAGGGACTGTGAGAGAGGAAACCCCGGTCGCTAACCAATGGACCGCGACTGGGGGCACGTTCCGCGACACAGAAAATGGTTAGAGACTGGGAGTATCAAGACACAAAATCTGTGTCGCGGAACAATGTTCCGCGAACACATGGACCGCGACTGGGAAATGGAACGCGACCGCGACCAGGACAGAAAATTAAAGCACGCAGAGTCACGTGACCCCTCCAAAATAAATTCCCACATGTCGAATCAATCGCAAGGTCCCTGGACTGGAGGTCCCATTGGAACAAGAATCTTGTCTTTTTCTCCTTGGACTCCAGCTCCTGTCCCCCTGTGCACGGAAGTCCTGAAGTTAAAAACAATTTTATGTGTTGTGTCCCTAGCCAAATTATTCCACGACACAACATTTTGCTTAGCGACACGGGCCTTGAATGGGCCTAGGGCTTATTTTTCCACTCTCTATAAATATATCCTCCCACCCCAGTGAACAGTAGCTACACACCCATTAGTTTTCAGATTAATTTTGTTCTTCTCCTTGGGGGCACCACTGTGCTCCCAAGCAACTTTAGAATAAATGGTTTCATGGCCATGTATTTTTCATTTTCAGTTTTAGTTAGTTAGTTTTAAGCAATAAATGGGTTTATAGTAGTGTAGCCATTTTTCTATATTATTTACAGCTTTCTAGTGTAAATCTTGGGTTCAAACTATCTAATCAATGGGTGTTTTGGACATATTTTAGTTTGTGGTATTAATGTAAGAAAATGACTCACAAAAATATGTTATGGACTTTATTCCATGGTCTGGTTTACTGTTTTCTTGCATTTTTGATTACTTGATTTTTTTTTATGTTTTAGTTAGATTTATTGCTTTATTAGATTTAGTAAATGTATAATCACTTGATATCATCCCTTGATAGGTTTATTAGCTTAGTTTAATTTTTAGATTTTTGTTCCAGTTTGATTTAGCTTACTTTTTAGTTTAGCAGTTGCTTTTATTTTTATTTTAGATGTTGTTTTATTTTATTTTAGTTCTAGTATGATAAATCTAAAAAGGGATGTTATTAAAGTGTTTGTGCATATTTTTAAAAAATTGCATCTCCTATATTGTATTGCATCACGTTGTAACCCCACGGGTTGCAACGTAATTTTCCCGTTGTGATCCCACGGATCACAACGCACTTCCATGCAATGCAATTTAAGGCGTTATGTTGCCAAAATTTTGTAAAATTTTTTAAAATCCCTCTGTCGAGGAACCCATGTCGCGGACCCACGGTCCGTGACACACTTCTTGATTAGCGACAGAGGACCCAAATACTTGCAATTTTATTCTGGAAGGGCTCTGTCGCGGACCCACGTTCCGCGACACACCCCTTGTTCCGCGACCAGGAATTATGCCCTTGTTGGATTTTCAAACCTGGTGTCGCTAAACCCCGGTCGCGGTCCCTGGCCTAGCGACACGGATTTTTGTTTAGCGACACAACAACCCTAATTTCCAAAATTTCAATTTCTCTTATTTCCCACCTCTCTGTCGTGATCCCCCTGTCGCGGACCCACGGTCCGCGACACAAACTCTGTTTCACGACAGGCTTGGCACCTTTTTGCCAAATTTTTATTCTCCATCTCACCCCATTAATTAATTGAACCTTTATATTAATATTTGAGGTTGAAATCCAATGATCTCAACCCATGATTAATTTGATATAAAGAACTTGTTCAATTTCCCATTAAAAGATTCTTCTACAAAAATTAAACTCTAATGATCTAAGCATATAATCCGGACTGTAATTAATTAATTAATTATGGAATGAGAGATTATTTAGACCATAAAGAGTAATTACGGATTAATTTCCATACCCTTGCATGAGAAACCAATGTCTCTCATACAAGATGGACCAAAAATATTTTTCTTTTTTATTTATTTTGTCTTTTCTGTGTTGTGTGAAACAGCTAGTAAGAGATATAACAGACTAATGTTGGCGGGTATTTCCACACGGATAAACTAGCTCGTGGTCTGTATATTAATTACTAGATGTTATTTTGCATGGTTCGGATAGTGGTCGGTGGAAGCCTTGGCGGTTCGTCCATCCGGGATTATAATAGCTGCTCAGCTGACTCCTATCCGGATACAGTTTTCTTTTCTTTATCTTAATTTCAAACCCGAATATGGAGCTGTAGTAATGTTAGATGATATATGCCAATGTTATCTAATAATTATTGTAGTAATAGAACATGTGGGTTTTCATCCAAATTCACAGATAGTGGAGTCTAAGATGACGGCGGCAACTGTCATTTAGGGAATTCCACTACCTAAAAATCATCTCACCTTAATAATTAGGGAACTGGACCACAGATAACTACAGTCCAATTAACCCTAATTATTTTGTCATCTCTTTAGCCAAATTCTTCTCATCTCTGGCTATTTCATCTCTGTGTATCAACTTCTGTCTAAACCCGCCTTATATTTTGGGTTATTTAATTTTACACCTCCTTATAAATTTATGCATGATATTATTATGTAGATATTGTGGTCAATATTATTTTGGGATCCTTCCCTTGGACATAGAAGTCTTGATTTTAAATCAGATGTCTCACAATAAATTTCTGATAAAAATTCATTTATAAAATCCGGATCTGAGTAAGGGATAAATTCCACAGTTATGACTAATTCATATCCGACTGGGGGTTGATTTTGGGAAATTAGAAGCAGAGTCAGCGATTAGGTCTCACCTAGACTGAAAGGATCTGTGTTTTAATTGAGAGTCTAGTACCTGTTTAGGGAATGGTTTTCAAATCTATTATTTTCCAAAATTGCTGTGTGCTGGGAATCTGGGAATAAATATTACACCGAGATGGGATCCACTTGGATTCAAATACAGTGTAGTAGCTAACCCTAGAGGAACAACACTCAGGCCTTGGTTATGTTCTAAGATAGGGTTGAGTTCCTTTCAACTGCTATCCTCTTCTGCCAAAGCCTATTTTTGAGTCCTGAGTGAGTGCATCCGGAATAAACTAATTTATTAGTTTATTTCATTAGTTTGTATCTCATAACCACCCGACGGGAAGTGAACACTGCGAGCGGTTCACCGAGAATAGGAAATTCTTGATCCACATCCGGTCATTCTGACTGGGGGCTTTCTTTTACTACCAGGGTCAGTCTTTCAAAAACCTCCGAGTGATAGGATTTTATATGCTTTCTTTACCGCTTTCTTTTAACTGCTTTCTTTTAACTGCTTTCTTTAGAGGTCACTCGGTTGTATTGAGAGTTGTGTAACTGCTACTAGGACTGATAGTTAAGGGATAGTTCAGGGCTTGATTAGAGTCTTCGGGTGTGACATGGGGGAATGATAGCGGTACTTGCCACTTCAATAAATGATTTGTCAGGTGTTGCTTGTTCACCACAGATGAATAACATGCCTCCACACGGCCGTGTGAGGGCAGTTGTGAGTCTGTGGTATCTTGGATTTTGCTGTCTTAAGAGCATGTAAACTCTTACTGTAAGTACCTATCTGTTAAAGGGAACATGGTACAAAGAACATGAGAGTTAACTAACTGAAGGATTATCCCAAACAAAGATCTGTGTATTAAAATGGAAGTTTAACTGTGTTTCATCTGAATCTTGTCCAATTTTTATTATTTTCTTCATGTCCCTTCTGTCTCTATTTAAATCTGCTTTCCTAGATTAATGATAGATAGCTTAGTATAATTTTAACCGCTTTCTTAGGATAATTTTATTGTTTTCCTAGATTAATTTAATTCGCTTTCTAGAATAATTTTATCTGCTTTATTTTGCTTTCATAGCTTAGTTTAAATTCTGTCAAGTAGATGATAGTCAAGACACAAACTTGAATCGAGTAACCGAGTGGAAAATCTTAGTAAACGATGTGGGCCCTGCTTCTATCGCACATCCTCCAGTGAACGATCCGGTACTTACTATAAATACTACAATTTTCGACTCCGTGCGCTTTCGGGGGCACAGTTTCGTAACACGAGTAAATAAAAACGTGACAACCTATAAATATATCCCTAATCCCAACTCCGTCTTCATAAGTGGTTTCATTAAATAAAATTGAAAACCAAGATTATGATTTTTCAGAAAATATTCATGTAGTGGGAACTTGTCAAAAGTTTCATGACAAGGATCTTCAAGGCACGAATTTGTCAAAAGTTTCATGCCGGGGAGGTCCATAACGCCGTTTGAACTCAAAGTTTCCCCTCATGAGTAATAAAAAGATAAATATATCCTTAAATCCCTTTCCCACGAATCATAACTCTTTCCTTTTAATAAGTTCAATCCTGATATATTTTATTGAAAAGTACTCGTGTTGATGAAATTTGTCAAAAGTTTCACCCAAGCATACAACACCCATTTATTCGCACTGAATACTTATATCCACATACAGAAATAACCAACACAATTCGAATAATCACACTCGAAATCACCTTATATCAACACTCATTTCTTCACATTCTGTACTCACATCCACATACCAGAACAACTATTATCATTCCAATACTCACACTCCAAAAAAACTCAAATTTCATCAGCAATTTCACTTTCGAGATAGCATTAAACCTTACAACACCCATTTCTTCGAATTATGTACTCACATCCACATACCACAACAACCATTATCATTCGAATACTCACACTCTAGAAAAACCCAAATTTCATCATCAATTTCAGTTTCGAGATAGCATTACACATTACAACACCCATTTCTTCGCACTCTCCACTCACATCCACGACAAAAACAACCACAGTCTTTCCAATACTCACACTCGAATACACCATATTCAACACCCATTTCAGTTTCAGTTAGTAGTGCATACCTTCAAACAATCTTCAAGTTTTTCGACCAAAATCGCGTTTGTGGAGCTTCAAAATCGCAGCTGTGGAGTTCGAACCCTTGCTATTTCGACATCCAACTCAGGAAACCTCTTCAAAATGCTCTATCCGATATTTTTCTCTCCTAAATAGACAAACCCCTCATTTTAACCCTCTCTTCAAACCCTTGAGCTCCTTTCCCTTTTTCCCACTGAAAACCGCCGGATTGGTGAAGTTAATGGAGGATGGTTACTCACGGTGGTTTTGGGAGTGGTTTTGCGATTACCGAGGTATGACAAGACACCCATGTTAAATTACTTGTATGTCCATCCTCCTCTTTCATGGTTTTTTTAATTCACTTAAGGTTATTTTGGTCTTTTCATATTTACTAATTTCAAACAAAAATCAATATTCAGGGGTGGGTACTAAAGTGGGAGTATTTTCGTATACATGGTGAAATGTTTGATGTATTTTGCCTTGGGGTATTTAAGTGGAATTTGCCGTTAAAAATATAAATAAAATACAAAATAGGAAAGTTATTTATAGCTTCTTAGTTCTTAATGTTTAAGTACTCCATTAAAGAAATATTTTTTTTTGCTGAACAGCCTATACAGGCTAGGAAAGTGGTGGGAGCTAGGGGTGGGCAAAATATTCGAACCGATTCGTTGAACCGCTGAGTCGAACCGAAATCGAACTGAATTTCCGGTTAACCGAGGACCCCGGAGCAAATACAAATATCAAATTTCAATATTCGTTCGGTTCAAATACAAATACAAATACTTTAATTTTTTCCCCGATTAACCGAACCGAACCGAATATACTTATTTTATTTTAAAAGTTACATATATTGTATACAGTATATTATAGGCTTTTGATTATAAAATTATATATAGATAATATATAATCATTATTTATTTAATTATTTAAGTATATAATAAAATAAATATAAAAATTAAAGAGTTAATTATCAAAATATATCACCATAATGAGTCTATATTGTTTTTTTGTGTTTAAGAATACCACATTATTGAAACATATCACTACACTCAGATTTGTTACTTATACAAACATATTTTGATAACACTAAAAAGAACCACTGGATTACATAGTTATATATTTTTTTTCTATAGTATAATAACCTCAAAAATAAAATCTACGAAACTTAAGAATTAATAAATGAAAACTTGATTGTACATTTTTAGAGGGCCGGGAAAAATATTCGAATCGAATCGCTTAACCGCTGAATCGAATCGAAACCGAACCCCCGGTTAACCGAGGACTCCGGTTACAAATACAAATACTGAAATGAAGTATTTGCCCGGTTCAAATATAAATACAAATACCTGAAAAATTCAGGTTAACCGAACCGTGCCCACCCCTAGTGGGAGCTCATGCCACACAATTATAAAGGGACAAAGGAAAGGGATAGGGGCGGTGGGAATCGAACCCTCAACCTAGAGGTTGAGAGCTAGGGGCTTAACCGAAAGGAATATGAAAGCGAAAGGAAAATCATTCTTCTTGTAACTAATTTTACTCGGGGTTAAATTTTTTTTATTTTTATTTTTATTTTCTTCCAAGTATCTACTACCAATTTGCTGCGCACGCGGTTACAAAAAACAAGCGGAAAACAGCGGAAACCGCTGCTGCTCTTTGTGCTTTTTTAGCTGCTCCAAATTCCAATGGTAAAAAAGTCGGTTACCATCAAAAGATCTTCAACGAGAAACTCCACAAATCTCCAGAGCTATAATCAACATTTTCGCGGCGATATGGACGATCTTAAAGCTGTTTTCCGCGGTGGATTTCGTTTTCATCTTCTTCTTCTTCTTCTACTTTTGTGGTTTTGTTGTGAATCAGCGTCAGAGGGTGAGGATAAAGTTACTACTATTGATATAAATGCGGCCAGAGATCATCTCCAAAAAGGCCATATCTATTTGGATGTTAGGTCAAATTTCTAAACTACGATCGCACAAATTTTCCTTGTTCTTATAACAGTGAGAATTTTGAATTCGTTTTCTATTTGAGTAAGGTTTGGTTGATTTTCCTTTTTTCTAAAAAGTGATGTTTGTGAATTCAATAGAACTGGAGAAGAATTCAGAAAGGGGCACCTGAAGAACTCCTTGAACATTCCATACCTGCTTGATACTCCTCAAGGTACGTGTTTTGTTCTATAATTCAACTTTTCTATTTATGGTTGATTGTTTAATCCGATTATATTGAGGGTATGTTTAGGAAATTATTAGAGTTTAGCCGGAGTTTGGAGTTTAGAGTAAGGGGTTTGAAATTAATGGTGAAAAATAGTTTTAGATTTGAATAATGGTGTTTAGTAATGCAATTTTAAAATAGAATTTAGAGTCTTGAGTTTGGAAAGTTAAAAGCAGGAGCTTGTTCATGAGCTTCATGTAGAGATTAGAGATTAAAAGTGGATTGGTTACTGTAATTAATGTTTAATATATAGAATTTTAGGCTATTTTTAGTATGTATTTTAAAAGCTAAACGTTAATCTCTAGCTGTTTCCAAACGCAACCTTAATTTCTTGTTTTAGATTGATAATAACGATTCGAAAGGTAATTATGAATCATGATATAGAAGCAAACGAGAAAAACCTGCATAAAAATTCTTGTATTGATAATTTTCTAATTTTTACGTAAAATTATATAAATATTTATTTATTAATTAATATCCTAAAGACATTTATACTTTCCGTTGTCTATCTACGTAGTAAAGAATTGAGAGTAGGTAATTAACGTCATTTGAGTATTTTATTTAATCACTCCGTTTTGGGGGTATTTTTACATATTAATAAAATATTTATTTTGTAAAAATATTTCAATTTTATCTTTATTCTCTATTTATAATTTACCAAAAAAAACTCTTAAACAAAGCACATACTTGTGTAAAATATATATATATATATATATATATTATGTACTATATAGGAGTATTAATTATTATGCTAATATTTATAGATGACCGGTTAAAGCTGATATCAGTAAGAGGGTGTTTGTTTGTGCGTTTTGGGACAGATTATCTGATTATTGCGTTTGCAAAACGCAAATAATCAGTTAATCCTGTTTGTGTACTAATTTCTAATAATCTATTATTTGCGTTTTGAGGGAATGAAAACGCTATTTTCTTGCAGCTACAATTTGGTGCTGCAAGAAAATTGCGTTTAGCTAAAAATAGATTTTACTATATTGTTGCTTTTTGAGGTAATGAAAAACGCAAATCCAAACACTTTTTTAATGATTATCAGATTATTGCTATTTGAAACAGCATAAACCCATCCAAACACTTAATTTTCTACAGCACGTTTTGTTACAGCAATTATCTGATTATCCGTTTTCTAAACGCTGCAGCACTTTTTAAAACGCACATCCAAACACCCTCTAAGTATTAGCATTAAGATAAAACAGTCCTTACACATACTTAAATTTTGACACAAATATCCATGAACATCATCTCAAACTTTAGAATTGTAGGATGTTTAAAGTTGATTTACATGTCAATCCTAATAGGGTTAAACGTTTTATGTTTAGTATAGCTAGCTAGTTTGTTTGGAGGAACAAAGATAGGATAATATTATTTTGCTTTATGGTTTGAATTACTTGTTTGAATAAAAAATTTATTTTAAAAAAAATCCATTACATGACATTAATTATTTCCTCTTTTGAGGATATTCAACTCAGGTATGGTGAAGAATACCAAGTTCATGGATCAAGTTATGTCGCACTGTAGCAAGGAAGATCATCTTGTTGTGGTATAATCTTTTTATATTATTCTTTTTTTTTCACAAAAAATAAAAATGATGAGCGGAATATTGTAGATTTTATCTCTTTTAATGGAAAAAATATAATTTGGTGTAATTATATTTTCTGGCTTAGGGATGCAGAAGTGGTGTTAGGTCACTATATGCAGCTGCTGATCTTCTTAATGCAGTAAGCCTCTCTTCATTGTGATTATTATTATTACTGTATTTTATAATATTATTAGTAGTTCTATGGTCTTGGAATCTAATTACTTGTTTAAATTCTATATTAATTTTTTTTAAAGGTCAACAAAATGCCATAGTTAATTTTTATTTCTATACTACGTATTATTCTCTCCTATTCCTTATAGAACATTTTCAGTTAGTTTTACTTATAATAGTGGTGTTTTAGTTTTATCATAAAGTAATTAGTGATGGTGAATGATTACCATTTGCAGGAATTCAAGCATGTGTATAATATGGGAGGAGGATATATTGCCTGGACTCAGAATGGATTTGCTGTTGAGAAGCCACACAACAATGACGAGCTGTAATAAGGAGTATCATTTTTATTCCAAGCCCCTTGTAGATTGTATTAGTCCTTTAACTTGTAGTAGGATATTTATTCACCTTATAGTTTTTCTCAATTCACCTTACATTACAACATAATGCTACCAACCAATTCAATACCCTATAAGAGCTGGCATCATGGCCATTAGGTGAAATTTTGCTATTAAACTTATACAGTATATTTATTAGTTGTAAAATGAATAATCTGATCACTTCAGAAGATAAGTTCACACAGTATAATAGATTAGATAGATAATGTAGCAGGAGTATAACTTTGCACCTCAGTAACACTTCGAAAAATTAAGATAAAAAATTATTTGGATCTCAGACAAACTACTACTATGCAGTTCAATCTTGTAATGTAAAAATTTAGACAGATGTTCAGTGTCACTGTTCTACATAAAACAACATCCAACCGATGAAATAAATTCCAGCAACAGCAGAAAACTTCACCACACATTATGTGGAGCATCAGAATCACCAAGAAACAACTAGGAAGTTGCCAATTAGAAAGCAGTTCAAATTTTCAAAAAAGCCAACTCAACGTAGAATCTGAGGACACCATGAACTATACTTTGAACTAAAGATACATATGGATATTTGTTATCGATGGGCACACGAAAAAATTGAGGACGGAGGAGTTGGTGCGGCAAGAAAGACGGTATCTAACACTATGCTAAAGATTAAATAGGCTAGAGACCTAGTACAAGTACAATGCCGAAAATGGCATATTTGGGGTCGGATCATTGATACGCCTGTTTGCCAAAAATTCGGCAGTTATGAAATTTCACCTCTCTGGTCGGCATATACATTCTGGATATGGGTTTTGATAAAAAGGTTCCTCGAGTCTAAGTCGAGCCCGCCCCTTGATTCCCAAAGGAGAACCCCTTCGTCTTCGAGGGGCACCAAACCTGCAAGTCACAGGTAAAGAAATGCACCGTTTATCTCTGGTTTGTAGCATTGTTTACATGTAAATGGTGTACACTGTACACTGTTCATTTTTATTTATTTTTATTAAGGTTTGAATGTTTTAGGGCATAACTCCATCATTCTCGAAGTTAACATCCTCGATCTAAACCTAAAACATCCTCGATCTAAACTTAGTTCATAATCTTCTAGTGTAGCATAAATGAAAGATACGCTCAAATATTCAAACTTTAAGAACTTATTTTCTAATTCAGGCTTTCACACACAAATGAGAGCAATATCGGAAGAAAGTAGTTCCAACTTGCAGATGAAGACGTATCAGAATGTCGAATTGTTTAATGGGTTCAAACGCAATCCAGTCAAAAGGATTTTCTTTAATTGATAGTAAGACCTTCGATTGTAATACCAGGACTTGGTCAAAAAAGCTCGGTAATTTATGTTTTGGGAAATGCTTCCAAGAGGAAACAGAATCAATTAATGTTATGTTAACGGGACAGAATACACAACAAATACATGTATATAGATAATAGGAAGAGGAAGACATACCTGTTTCTATGCATTTGCCTTACACGACGAGAAAAAGATTGCATGTTAAGCAAACCACTGTCCAATTTATCGAATAATTCAACCAGGCCTTTCCTGCAAAAGTATCTTCGTCAATGATGGGGCGGACCAGAGAAGATCTTATAATGAATTCATAATGGTCTTTACACCACAAACGCCTACGAGAAAATACAATGAACACAGAAAAGTAGCAGTTCAAATTATAGGTGGGTTCCATTGTGGCATCTCTGTATAAATTAAGTTCCACACACAATAAAAAATAGCTTGAAGATGAAATCTGAGGTATCACATCCATGAACACGAAAGATGCTACATTACGCATAACCAAACATGGATAGCAATCACCAGTAATAAGTGTATGGCCTCTCGCTATTTAAACTCAATAATCTTCATATCGGATAATAGTGTGAAACACATAACCATAGGAAAACCCTTTACAATGCAAACATACAAGGAAATGACGCCCAGCTTTCTCTGCTGTAAAATGATCAATCTCGCAGAAAAAGTTTATCCAAGTTTGATACAAGGATATTATCTTTAATATTTATTTGCTTCACTAAGTCCTTAACCTGATGTAACAAGCACAATTCCTGAGTTTTGTACATAAGTTACTTTCTTCGTGAACGGATGATGGTGGATTTGAGCAGAACGCCTCAAACCTTAATATCGTGTTAACTACAAAATTTTAAGCGTAATAACACAAATCATTTATTAATATTACTATTATTTGTTTTTCCACCAACATTAAATTCTGGTTTCTGAAATGTGAAAATCAAATTTCCTGCATGCTCCTGAAGTGAATTTCAAATGCGGCACTAACAGGACTTCACACCATACATCATCCATCAATACCTGTCAGGAGTGATCGTTTTCCGATGCCCTAAGAATCGGCGATGACCTTCAACAGTTCTTGCCATGTTTCCAGAATGAGATGAAACAAAAACATCACTTTCTATAGAGATTATATAATCAAGGGCTGCAGTTTGGGTTGCATGACGGGAAAATGTTTTCAGTTCCGCCTGGGTCGCAAGCATTTCCTGACATGAAAAATACAATCAGTATGACCGCTTCAAATAGGAAGCTTTGGCTGAGAATTCTTTGAAATTAAACTGAGTAAATCAAATCCAAATACACCAACTTTGAAAACTATGTTTGGAAAGCGAGATGTGAGCTCTGAAAGATGTCTGTCACCGCCATAAATTTCACCAGCAGCAATATATATCAATGTGGATGATGGGTAACCAAGAGCTTGAAGAAATATTCCCACTTCCTTGGGTGTTAGAGGGCAGAGACCCCAAATTCTCTGTTCCACAGGGTCGATATTCTTGATTTTCCAATGATTTGTTTTCTCCCTGATGAAGACAAAAAAATATCAAATTGATACAAGGAATGTGGCTGGGAGAGTATTATGTAAATAAGGTAAAGAAATTTCATCAGAGAATTCAAATGAAATACCATTGAGCTTGTGTTTTTATTTTCAAAAACTAATGAGACAAATATAAAAACAATCCGCAGATACAAAAAAATGCTGCCCATACAATTTTGGATCAATTAATACATTTAAGTGAAGTTCAGTGAAATGATATCAATTTAATTTTCTTGATATCTCGAATGACAGTTTTCTCCTGGATCAAGAGTTCAAGACAAAAATGAGTAAAGCAAAGATACAGAAAATTCTGCCCAAAGAAATTCGGGTAAATTGAGGAAATGTATTTCAAGTGTACAATAAGGATTACAATGATATAAACTTCTAACATGTAAGGAAATCACCCTATCATTTGGTCCATCAAAACTTTCAGAAAACAGCATCTAAAGAGAAAAAAATGCAATAAAAGTTTGAGCTTAATCGATTATGACCATCCCCTAAATAAATTTCAGAAGAAATACATGTTTCCTCTGTCAAAATAAAGCATAGAGACAACGCTTCACACATGTTAAAACACTTAAAGATCGTGTTATATGGATTCAAACACTTAACTGAAACAGTACTCTGATTGTAAATTTTAAAATAGGTAGTCATTTGTATGTGATTAACTCTTTGACCTTTGTCCCTCTTGGAAATACAGATAGTGAATTATTGATCCCAAAATTATATTTATTTATGAAATCTATATCAGGAAATAGAGCTATGGGTTTTGAGGTCTGACAAAACCCATAGCTCTATTTCCTGATATAGATCTCATAAATATAATTTTGGGATCAATAATTCACTATCAGTATTTCCAAGAGGGACAAAGGTCAAAGAGCATTAATCACATACAAATGACTACCTATTTTAAAATTTACAATCAGAGTACTGTTTCAGTTAATATTTTATGATAAAGCATCAAACAAATAACAAAAGCTAGTGCCAACAAGCATGCCATCTGGAACAAGCCTCAAAAACATGTGTTTCCCATCAAAGATTCAAAGGAGCATTTTGAAACAGATGTTCTCAACTTGAAAACCCAAGCACAAAAACTTTTCGAAACCAAAACAACCTCAAGCAACCATGGAGGGCTACACAAGATCAATAGCTATCAAGCAAATGATAATATTGTCTAACTCCATTTACACCCTTCAAAGACTGTCAACAAGTGTGTAAACTATATTATGGGAAAGGCTTGTCACCTCATTACTCTAAGCTCCTCTGATTCGGCATCAGTAAGCCCATAAGTGCATCCAGTAAAAGACAGCATATCTTTCTCATAGCGTAGATGAAGGGCAATGTATCTTTCTTCACGTGATCGCAATCGCTCCACAAGCTTCTGTGGTGTCACTGTCATTTATACTCAGAACCTAATATAGAGCGAATCCCCATAGGAGACCTCTTAAATGTTTGAGTAACAGTGTAAAATACTAAGAGAGCTTATCTATTATTTGATTTTTGTTAAATAATAAATCTTTTATAAGTGTTGTATCATTGCAGCAGATGGTTAGTAAACATGTCTATCCGCAGATAATAGTATCCTTTAAAAGTGTTATATAATATAAAAGCTCACTATAATTAAACATTTTCACAATTTTATCAAATTTAAAAATGACAAATACACTTTTAAAGTAAAACTTCAACAAAAATAAATATCTAAATACTATCATATTGAAGGACAAAAAAATGGTCTTCACCTTTCCCATATTTTCGATAGAAGGAGAAAAGCGAAGAGCATGGTATAGAGCACGGCATCTCAATCTTTGTATATCAAGTGGCAGATCATTGTTTGCTAGTCTAGAATCAGATTTTGCAACATGGATTACCTACACAAAAGAATGAACAGGTTAACCACAACGATTTCCTTTTCTTTTTTTGGTGAGGATTCACTTAAATCAGCACTCCTAAATCACTGAAATAAGCAAGCCTTGTGTGCTTGCGTCTCCACAGAAGCAAATGTTAAGCTGGGAAGAAGGAAAGCTTTAAATATTACTCCCTCCGTCCCACTTGAATTGTCCCATTTGACTTTTTGACACTGTTCATTGTTCAACTTTGACTCAATACTATTGTAATTATATATTTGAAAAAAATAGTCGAGTTTGGTCTTGTTAGATTCGTCTAATCGTATAGTTTTAGAATATATATTTTATATAATTTTTAGTTGTATATATTTTGAGATATTAGCAATTTAAAAAGTGCATTGGATTGTGTGCAGAAATGAAATGAGACATTTCAAATGGGACAGAGGGAGTACATTAAAATGATTTATATTAATTAATAAACTCTTTCTTTTAATATGCCCCTGTGTTGTATGGTAAGTTGTTAACCTTGTTCCATAAGTAGGTGGCTTTGAGATCAAACAGGGAAACTCCAAGTCTCAACCTATGTTAGTGGTCATCTCACTAAGTTAAAAAGTTTAACGGACAAATTCATTTACTAAATTCTCGGAGAAATACAAATTATTATCTGTGGGACATTTGTCGCAGTCATTTTGTAAGGAATTGCATTAATTGGAGTATCAAAATTGAAAGTACAATTGTTTCATTTTTGCAACTTTTACTACATTAACTCGCAGTATTATTGACCTGTTTCAGCATCTTGGATATAATAGGATTTACTTTTCTACAGATATGAATGTCTGCACAAACTAGACTAGCAGCTTCAAATGATCTAATAATTCCTTACATAAATGAACGTAATGATTCACAATTCAAAAGATAGAAACATATAACTCTATAAAATATATTGTATAGAATGGATCAAATTGAATGTGAGATACTTGCCTGATATTCTTGCCATAATTGCATCATCTCCTCATAATAGCCCACACCAGCCCATGAAGTGAAATGCTTTCTAGCTCGAGGTAGAGATTCAAGTTCTTTTGGAAGCTCCTTCACAATCCTCACGTCTTGATGAAAATAATTAATGAAATGATCTTCATCGAATACATCAGAAAACGTACTGTACATAAGCCCCAGAATAATAGAGTCAAAGACACATGGACACTACAAACTGTACACATACATAAATAATTATATTATGGCAAAACCAGAAGATAAGACCCTGGTGGCAACAATCATAATATTGTGCTAAGCACTAAACATGCATTTTCGCCAATATATGATATTAATAAGGGCATTATTTAGTAAACCACTTACCTAGTATCTTGCCAGAAGGAACGTTTGTCCAGTTGAGGAATCACCAATGTTGCATTCATTATACGTGCCACAGCCACCATATCAGCTATCTAAAGTTAAGATAAAATTGGAGTTATAATAACTATGAGAGTATGAAAACACACAAGAAATCCCTTGCATAGTAGCCAAGATTGGAAACTGTATAACCTTGAACTACCACACAAGATACAATGCGCAAAAACTTCAAATATTAAATGTAGCAATAATCCTTCTCCCCTATGCTAGCTACCGCGTGCCTGTTTCTCTTTGACAAAATTACCCTTCCGCATCTTTGAAATGTCAAAAATCTCGTGAGATATTTTGCACCGAGTTTTAGCAAGTTATAGAGAAATCTTAGTAAAATAAAAAGGCTTCTATGAAGCATTCATACACTAATTGCCCCTCTACATCAAACTATTTCTCTATCATATTAAGAAAAATTACCCATGAAACAAGAGAGCAAAGAAAATTACTTACCCCAGTGCGCATTTGATTTAATCCCCCATTACTTCGAACAGTCATGTAACGATCCCAGACTTGCATAGCTGACCGTGTACAATGCAATCCAGATTTTGTAGATTGACAAAGTTAGAGCAAAGCACATGGAGTAGGCAGTGACAACAAAATACTTAGCTCATACAAAAGCTTAAGATTTGAGTTCACAGGACAGTCATCTCAACAAAAACAGAAGTTATGATCTTATGGAAGACAACAATCTCTCTCTCTCTCTCTCTCTCTCTCTCTCTCTCTCTCTCTCTCTCTCTCTCTCTCTCTCTCTCTCTCTCAAATTGTCAGTCCATCATAGTGTTGAAGAAAACAGTTCAGACAGAGGAGTATACCTTTATATTTATTGGTTGGTTCAGTGCATGGATGTAAACCGTGACCTGAAGGAGCTTGCCAAAGTTGAACCTCTAATAGCTGCAAAATATAATGAGATTTATTGTGAATATTTTTTTAATGCATCAAACAAATGTAGTATTAGACTTTGTCCTAATATCAGTAGCGCACAAGACTATTTTCTTATCAATACAAACAGGCTTACTGAGGTTTCTACCATTTCAGATTATATAGCATACAACTTTCATACATTCTACAGGGAAGAATAACAAAACAAATAATTTAGCACCAAAAAGGTAATGTTTACAGAATTTAAAATTTCACAAATTAGTTTGATCTTACACCCACATTATGTTTGGTTGTCTTTGTCCATTAATTTTCAAGCCCTTGTAACAAATTCACACAAAGCTGCATTTTGTATCTGGAGTTTTGTTTTTCTTGTAGTACGAATAGTGAATACTTAATGAAATCTATTCTCAATTCCCATCAAAGCTCTCTTTCAATACTTCACAAATCTCAGCAAATTTCCCAATTCTTTTCCACAATCCACTGGAATTTGGCCACTTTTCTCAGTCATCCTGAATAATGAAAGAATCACAACATCCACTGGCTACATACCCTTCCCCAAAATTTGGCACCTCCGCAACAAACACGCCAGCCGTAACAAAACCCCATATCTCCAATTTAACCCAACGGATCATCAATTCACTAAACAGATAACCAAAATGAACGAATTGACAGCAGGCACATCAATGAAATTAAACAAATGGCACCTGATTGGAGTCAGACTTCTCGACTCTTAGAAGAGGCATGGCGTGTTCATCATCGTCCATGAAATCTTTACTGTAGATCATGAAAACGAAGATCGAGAGAGCAAATAGAAGGATGACATACAGTGCAACTGATAGAATGGGAGATTTAAAATTTCTGGATGCGGAGGGGTTCTTGAAGTGGTGGTGATGGGCTCTGTGAGCAACCATTGTCTGAGGCGAATAGAGGAAAAGGTAAATCTTGCGCACTTGAAACTGGTTGAAGTGAAGGCGATGGTGTGAGTCAGAAGTGGGAAGTCAGAAGCAAGGGCTGGGTGATGGGTCCGTGTCCTTACAACCGAGAGTGGATGGTTTGCTTAAGGAACGGTGACATCCGACAGTGATGTTCATCGACCAGATCAAAGTGAATTCAATCAGATTTTGATTCGATTCCAACAAGAAACACAACGGAAATGGGGTTCTTTCAAAATCGCTTGCCTATTCTATCTTTTTTTTTATTAGCACTTGCCTATTCTATCTACACTAAAGTATACTATAATAAAAATTTTAAAATTAAGTAATAATTTCATCAATTAATTATTTAAATAAATTATTAAAGTGAGTGTCCAGGATAAATATAAAAAAATTTAACAATAAAATAATAATTTTTTTTTTTAGGTGAATACCAGGGTATCCCCAGGCCACATTGGACCTAAGACTAATCCCTCGAGGATCTGCAAGGGCAATTAAGGGCGCCTCTCCCAAAGCAGTTTTTTGCATACACAAGGCTCGAACCCGAGACCTTGCTTAAGCGACTAGAGCCCCCATCCACTCAAGCCAACTGCTTTTGGTAATAAAATAATAATTTCATTACAACTACTTATAATTTAGTGAAAAAGAAAATGTGGAAAAAAAAAAAAAAAAAAAAAAAAGAAACATGTACCACGCACAAAATTCATCTTGATTTATGTGATGAGTACAGGTTAATCTTATGATGGGAAAATATAATTTTATAATGTTATTAGTGAAAGTCTGAAAACACCCTATCTTTAAAAGACCACATTCCGAAGGATTCATCTCCTACAACAATGCCACAAACAAAGTCACATCAGTGGCTACGGTGAGGCGGTGGTCGGAGTTGTTCCAGCGTAATAGAAGAACATAATGCCTCCTACAATAATACCCACAGGCACCACAACGAACCCGCCAAAGATTCCGGCCCAAAACGAAGACTGATGGGAAGAAATTGTGGTGCTCTAGGGCTGTGGTGGCAAGGCAGAAATACTGCGAGCACCACATGCACCGCGGTTGAAATAGTAATTGTTCAAGAAAGCATGTGGAAACTCCCACATCCGCCACCGGTCGTCGCCGCCGCTGCCAATGGCGGAGACGACGCCCTCCTCAAAGATCTACACTCGAGTACACAAGGAATTACCACCCTTCAGCCTCTCGGGACCTTCGCCTTCCATGGATCTGATGAACCCTAATTGAAGGTATTTCCCCTTTTCCAGTGTCCATGCATTCGAATAATCTACAATTGTAACACCCCGAAATTCATCCTCATAAGGTTTCAGAATGTTATCGCCACACTTGTCAGTCAGGCTCGCCCTTTGGCTAACTTAATTGACAAGTGTTACGGCTAAATATCTTCACATATAAATTTTTGTAATATGGACTTTAAAAATTATTGCCAATTTTATAAAATATAGTCATAAGAAAATTTAAAGTACTTAATACCAAAGCCATTGTTCTTTCTCACGCGGAAGAATAAACTAAAGGCAATATATAAGACATTAATAATTAAAAGTACGTGGTTCCTTAAAGCAACAATCTTTTTGATGAAAGGTAATCCCATCCCCAAATGCTCATGTCATGAGATGCAGTTCACATGTCAGCTCCAATATCTGTAAAAAGATAACACAACAACTTTTTATCAGTACAATGGTACTGAGTAAGTCAACCCGCTCCACTTTAAGAAGTGGATTTTAAAATAATGGTTGACACTCATTTAAAAAAAATAATTTTCACTTTTTCTTTTAAAAAGGATCACACACATTACCTTTAACAAAATAAATAACTTTCATTCTTACCATTGTAGCAACTATGCACAAGAGGACACCATTTTCCATATATCATATCATATCATATCATATCATATCGATCATAAGTCATGATCAGCATGCAACGGACTCATATACAGACACACTCCGGAGCCTTGGGTAACCCATCACGGATACACCCAAGAGTATAGACTCATACATGCAACAACGCCGTTTTGGCACAATTTATCAACAATGCCGTCTTGGCATATTTAGAGGGGGAGGCCCCGCAAGACACATCCCTAGTGCATTAGCCCTCTATCAAGTATGGCATCTTACTCAAGTTAATAGTGCACAATGGATTTAAAAGAGTTTTTCACAATTTTTCCACATAATATCCTCTTTAAAAGGGTTTTCAACAATTTCACGGGAGTAACCTCATAACAAGGGCATTCAATAATGCCAAATATCATTTCAACATTTAACTCCCATATCAATATCTCATAGATATTAAAATATCATTTCATGGATCTCAAAATCCAACAATTTCTCATTTGGACCAAATATCAAGTCCAATGTCGCAGTTTACGCCAAGTCAGTTTAACAATTCATATGAAAGGCGATTGCTTCGAAATTTAAACTGTAGATACTCAACACATAGTTGAACAAGTTTCATGTTTTACACTTTTCAAAATAAGGTATGGAAATAGTTCAAAAATTGAGTTCTTTTCAGAACATGTATTCTGTCAGAAATTCAATGGTGACTCTATAATTTTCAACAGGTTTTAAAAATAGTAATTTGAGACCAAAAATTCTAAAATTTTACTACAAGGTAGATAACATATAGATAAATGTTTTTCATGAATAAACCATTTAAATTTGAAACACTTAAGACCTTCAAAAATGAGGATTTCAGAAACACTATCATTTCTTAGATTTCAACAAAAAGAGATTTCGACCTTTCGATAAAGCGGATCCCATAACTTTTTCATATGAGTTCTAAAAATTGTAAAAGTTTCCAGAAATATACTCAACTCAATAAGGAACAAGTTTTATGAAGGAACCTTTGAGGTATAATGAACCAAAATATTTTAAAAAGATGGATCATTACGTAAACGAAAAACGGACAGATTTTGGTATAATGAGGGAATTCTAATTTTGTACTCTTAAAACATGGATGAGGATCTCCAAACTTAAAGAGAGAGTGTTAACTTACAGAATAGATGTATAAGACCAAGGAGATTCAAAGATAATGGCCGTTATAACACAAGATTCGCACCACAAATTACGGGTTTCCCTGAAATTCGACAAATAGAGGGAAATCAATTTATAGTATAAAAATAAAAGATTTAGATCTCTAAGATACAAGTTTCAAGGATGATATCTTACTAACCAAGTGTTGAGAAGAATTAGAACTCTTAGAATGATGAAGGTTGCCAAGCCTACAAGACTCCACAATCCTTAAGATATGCTCACTATGTGGGAGAACTTTGAAGAATAAAATGGGTAGTGAATTTGGCTAATGAGATGGATGAGATTGGTGTGTTTGAAGGCTAGAAACTCCCTCTATTTATAGGCTAAGATTTGAACAATTGAACATGACACATTGTGAGAGTGATTACAACCTCACCAATCATCCAATTAAGTGTGTCTTGAGCAATAATGGTTAGAGTATTTGTATCCACTCATTTGGTCCTTATAGCCTAACAAAGAGGCTATTAATTTGGGAGGCTATTAATTTTGTCCATCATGTTGTCTATTAACATAATGGTTTGCCTATTATGGAGGCTATTAATCTTGGTGGGTTCAAGAGATAATTGATCACCTTTCTTTGCTAGCCATTCATCCAAGACACTTGTTAATCATGTTGATTTTTCATCTATTTGTTTAAGAAGAAAATTTCTTGCAATTGCTATTTAACCTTATATTTGTGTAAGTAGTGTATCATGAAAATGATTGAAGTATTAGCTTGTCTAGAAAAATCATTATTCTTGCCATTATTTAGTGGCATGCATTTATACTCAATGAGTTGGATATGATAATATAATATTTATTTATTTATTTCAAGTATTGTATTTATATTAATGTGCTTTCAAAAAAATAATAATAATATACTTGCATGGTTTTATTTTATTCATAACAATACTCAAACCACAAAGTCTTCATGTCATCATAAAATAAAAATTATAATCTATGAATATATTTTCTTATACATAAAAGTTAATTCTCATAGATTCACATAAAAACTCATACTTTTATTTTTATAAAAATTTATTCCATAATTAATACCAAAGTACTTAAAATATTCACATACTATCCTCATAAAAATTTTCAAGACCAATGTGTATATATATAAAAACTTATATATATAATTTAAACAATAGATTTAAAAACTATATAATTCTATTACCCTTGATATTGAAATTCATATTTCTTTTGGAAAAGACAAATTTACATATATAGTTTTTCAAGTGTTGTTTTGTAGAAAAAAACAATATACTAATTCTTTAAGCAAGTGATTAAATATTTAATAAAAGCCTCTTTAGTGAATTACAATTATTTCGGGTAATTTCTATGGTATTACAACAATCGAGACAAATTGCGTGTCAATCAAGTGATGGAGTGACAGTTGTTGTTGTGGGGGTGGGGTGGGGGGGGGGATGGTTTAATCACATAGAAAATGGTATAGTGATAGTTGTACTGTAGGGGTGGTTTACAGAATTAACTTTAAGATATCACATAGAAGATAGCACACATCACACCAGTCCAAAAAGGAAAGGATTAGAATTATTTAAAATCGGAGAAAGTACAAAGTATGTTGTTTTGTAAAGTACTTCATTCTCTAATTTATTAAGGGTGTTCTAGGTATTTTAAATTATGTGGGGTGGAGGTTCTATTTGTGTGTAGAAAGAATAGTCTTTTCATTTAATTAATTTCAACCAAATTATTACACTTTTTCTTTTTAAGAGCCGAAGCCAGAAGTATTACACTTTTTTTGTAAAGTACTTCGTTCTTTTTTTTGTCCGTTGCAATTGTGTTACTCAACTTTAATACAATATAACTCATTCTACCTAAAATATCGTGTCCAAAAATTAAATAGTGGTATTAATAGGAGTATGGGATGGAGGGATTACTTTTTATGAGCACGAAATCAAGAATATAATCATTTCACGTTTAATATCTTAAAATGTAGTGTATGAAGTGAAAATTATAGAAGTATAAAATATATATTCTAAAACTATGCAACTAGATAAATATATTAAGATCAAATTTCACTATTGCAATGAAGTTGAATTAAAATTTTAAAAAAATAGTGTCAAAAAATTAAATGTAACACTCTAGTTGTGGGATGAAGTTTTTTTTTCCCCCTTTATATAGGTCCAATTGTAATAAAAATTAACATTTCGACATTGGTCCCACTTGAGATGAAACATTGGGAAATGATGCGGTATTTTATGCAAAAGGACTAGAGATTTAATTATAGGGATTTGTTTAATATGATTATACTAACGGAGTTTTATTTAATTTAGTTTGGTATATATCAGATATTCATAAGTCACATTGCCTCATAATTTATTTAATTATGTGACATGATAGTTGTGAGTATAAATTTATTGATAATAGTTTATTTAAAAATTTAATTAATTTATTAATATTATGTAATGATATTGACTTTATATTTGTTGACTTTTGTGGATTTGTTATTTATAAAGAGGCTTCATTTTATAGGGGATATTTGACATTCTTTTTTCTTTAAAAAACATAAATGGAAAAAATGGTGATATGTTTTTCAGTGTGCTACAATTATCATTTGCAGCCTTGCAGGTGTATAAGATATGTGTTCATATATTTCTATATCATTTATAATATTCTTTATATGAAACAAACTCAGTTGTATTCTTTATAATACTCTATTCTTTGGAACGGGGCGCCTCTCCCGCCTTTCACGCCGGCTAAGGGTTTAAGGCAAGGGGATCTTTTATCTCCCTACCTTTTTATTATCGTGATGGAAAAATTCTCTCGTGGCATTTTGAAATGTGTTGATCAGGGGCTTTGGCAGCCTATCTCACTTGCCCGCAATGCTCCTCCACTATCTCATTTGATGTTTGCTGACGATCTCCTTCTCTTCTCGAAGGCGTCCATTCCGAGTGCCCTGTGTATTTATGCTTTGCTTGCCAGGTTCGCGGGTGCATCTGGTCTTAGGAACAATTCTACGAAATCATTGGCCTATGCGTCGTTTGCTGTCTCGCCCAACACTAAGGTGGAGTTGCCATCGCTGCTCAATATTAGGTTTTCTGATGATATGAGGAGGTATTTAGGGTTTCTTGTTTTTCATGGCATGGTGAAGCATGATCACTTTGTGCCGCTTCTTTACAATATGCATAGTAGGATGGGGGCATGGAAGATGGCACTCCTTAATAAGGCTGGACGAATCACTTTGGCTCGCGCTGTGCTCGCTTTTATCCCCTCCTATATTATGCAATGCTGCCGTCCTCGACGTGTGATAAAATTGATAAGATTATCCGAGACTTCATTTGGAAGGATGTTGGTGGTAAAGCGATATCGCTTGTTAGTTGGGATAAGGTGGCTAGGCCTCGCAGTTTTGGTGGTTTTGGCATTCGTCGAGCTAGGGATTTCAATATTGCCCTTCTTGGCAAGCCATTATCCGAATTCATCCTGGGATCCTCTAAGCCTTGGATTGCTATGTTACACAACAAATATGGGAATTTCACGAGGGTCTTAAATGTTAAGCCGGGCTCTTCAACTTTGTTTCGATCATTTGTTAAGGCTGCCCCGTTCCTTATGGAGGGTTTTCAGTTGCATGTTGGTCATGGATGGAGCAATTTTTGGTAGAGTAGTTGGCTGCGGGGTGGCCCGATTGGTCATCGACTCCCTTATGTTCACATCTCGGATTCTGAGTTGAGGATCAAAGACGTGTTTCGTGAGGGTACTTGGCGATGGAGTGATCTTTACACACTCGTCCCGGATGATATTCAACAGGCAGCACAGGAGTTCGGGCCTTTGGTCTGCCACGATAGGGCAGTGGATAAAAGGTCTTGGGTCTTGACAGCTTCAGGTAACTATTCGGTGAAACGGGTTACGCCTAGCTGCTTGAGCGCCGGGGCTTGCATGGTGATCGCCTGCGTTCGTGGGGTTGGAAAATCAGAGCTCCGAAAAAAGGAAAGTGTTCGGGTGGTTGGCAGCGCATGGCTCTGTCCCTGTGAATGAGGTTCGCTCCCGGCGCGGGCTTACTCCTTCGCCTGCCTGTTCTATCTGTGGTGCGGTTTCGAAATCTCTTGTATATATATTTTTTCTTTGTCCGTGATCCAATGAAGTGTGGAGGCTCATGGGAGGTTATCCTTCAGCCAATTGGATCAACAGATTTAATGATGGATCGCTCTTCCTGTCTCGGTTTGGTAAAGGTTAGTCTGGGCACCACTGGGCGGCTGTCTGGTGTGTGTGGACTGAGAGAAATAATTATTGCTTCCGGAATGAAAGTCCCAATTCTGTTATTGTTGCCATCGTGCCCGGTCCCTTGGAGTAGCTTTTGATCGGGCCTGTGGGCGTTCTCCTCGCACTAGAGAGATGAGACTAGTTCGATGGAATCCGAGGTTCTATCATGGCATGGTTCTCCATGTGGATGGTAGCTCGTTGGGGAATCCAGGGCGTGCGGGATTTGGAGGGATTATTCGAGATAGGGATGGGCATCGGCTGGAGGCTTTTCCGGTTCAATTGGTATCTCTCCTAATCTTGAAGCTGAACTTCATGCTATGTGGAATGGGTTGAAGCGGCTCCACCACTTAGGAGTTGAGTTCATTTGCTGTTATTCGGATTCTGAAGAAGCTCTTGCCTCATCAATTGTGAGGTTCATGAGGGAAGCAGATACTTTGCTCTGATCAAGAATATTCGGGATATTCTTGCTGAACACCACATCCTTCGTGAGGGTAACTCTGTGGCTGATGCTCTGGCTAAGCGTGGTTCTCATTCGGTAGAGTTCTTTACGACTTGGGCGTTCCCGCCTGGCGAGGTTCGGAGTCTGATCAATGTGAATATGTCGGGAACATAGTTTCCCCGGTTCTAGATTTTTTCTTCCTTTTTTTTTATTTTGTTCTTGCTTTTCCTTCCCCCCTTGCTGTAGTTTTTTCTCTTGTTTGCTGGCGTCTCGGTGTCCTATTCACCCAAAAAAAAACTCAGTTGTATAATTACTTATGATTGAGAAATATTTAAAGCAAGTGGATAAGCTATTAGTTGGTATAATGGTATATTTAGTTGTTAGCAGATTAAATAGCATATTTATATTAGCAGAATTCACAATCTTTCATCTTTCTCTAATTTCAAAATTTTCCCCAATTCACTTTCAACTGTAAACGATTAGAGTTTTGTGATAGAACAACGAACAACACCACTCATTGCCATAGTCGATCCATTTCTCGGGGGAGTCCTCCCTTTCAGTGCTCGTACGTCCACCGTCGCCTTCCTCTTTAGAATTTTTGCATTTCTTACAATTATAAAGTACAAAAATAAGCATCGAAGAGTACTAAAAAGACCCAATATATGAAGTAATTTATATTTAACATAATGATTTTGTATACATGCAATTTAAAAAGTTTGTATTCAATCCAAATTTTTATGGATTTTAAAAAGTTTGTGAATTTAGAAAGTCCATAGACTCTATGTATAGTTGATTGATTTTATGTAGATTAAGTGGGGTGTTGAATACATATTTTAAAGGTATTTAAAAATCTAGACATATTCAACAGTCCATAGATTTTAATTCTTTGTAGATTTTAATGGATTATCTTAAAAAATACTATAACTAAACAAAATATCTCTAAAATCAGCCAAACTCTTCATTGATTTTATATAAAACTAGTCAACCCTACATGAAGTCTATGAACTTTTTAAAAATCCACCAACTCTTTAAAGTCCATAAAAATCTAATTAACTCTCAATCGAATACACCCTCTCAATGTAGAGTTTGACTGACTTTGTTTAGAGAGATTTTGTTTCTATAAAGATTTAAAATTCATATAATGTTGAATATCTCAAAATTTTTAAAAAACTTTTAAAATTTGTATTGAATACTCCTAAATTTTTAAAAACTTTTTAAAATCTGCATTAAATACCTTTTAAAAACTTTATAAAAACTAAATTGAATACACCAAAAACTTTAACACTTCAAAAAAATTACACTCCTTTAAACTAATTCAAATACTTGGGCCTCTTTGATTAAATTTTTAGGATGTTTCTTATTAACGACAATATACTTTGAGGGTGTTTATTTCGGCGTTTTCAATCAACTTATTTGATTATTGCGTTTCTAAAACGCAAATAATCAGTTTAAAGTGTTTGTTTGGAATAATTGGATAATTGATTAATTGCGATATACTATTATCTTACTGCTATTTTCAAGAAGCAGAAAAAGGTGTTGTTAAGAAATTGCGTTAAATATTTTTACCAATATATCCCTAAAAATAAGGAATCAACCCAAAATTTTTAACATATTTTCTCTGATCTTGCGAACTTCCATTACTCATTATCTTTCGACTTCCGTCTTCCCTGAAATTGCCCGCATATGCCCATTGTTGTGCGCCTTCAACGTTTGTCCAACATCTCAGTCTCCTTGTTGCCGCTGTCAATCTCAGTCTCCGACGGATCTCGCTTCGGATTGTCCCCCTCCTGCGAGTTGTCGCAGTTGCAGTGGAGCTTGATGAGGATTTTCGATTTGATCTTCTGCTTCTCAGAAGGCGACGGATCGGCGGCGTTCTCCGTCGGTTTTGCCTCCGACTTTCGCCCAGACTTGTTTGCTAATTTCTTCTTCATTTGCGCTCGGATTGTGCTGCTACTACAGTTGCATCTTTTGTATTCAACTATCTTCTGATGTGTGCTATTCGTTGCGGGAACTTCTGGGACTGCCGGAGCCTAAGATACTTCTGGAACCACCGAAGCATTGCCGCTCTTGTTGGACCCATTGTTCCAATTCAGCCTCGGTAGGAGATCGCAACCAACCATTTTTTTTGTGGAACACCGATACTGATTCTGCCGCCTTCTGAAGTCATGACTGCGCCTGCACTCAATAGATCGAAATCATAAAATGAAGAAATGAAAAAAAAAATAAAAAGAAAGTGAAAATGAAAAAGGGATTTGGGGAAGAAAGTAGAGACTGGAATTGTGGAAGAAAGTGTTTGAAGAAAGCAGAAAATATAGAGATTGAAAAAAAAAAGTAGCATAATAAAAATATTACTAACATAATAAGAGATTTGGAAATAATTTTTTTTAAAATTTTTTTCTTATCCATGTCCGTTGTGGTAATTATACAATATGAAAACACAAAGCCAAACACTTACAAATTGATTATCTGATGATTATTGCGACTTGAAACGGCATAAGTTTATCCAAACACTTAATTTTCTACCACACATTTTGCCAGAGCAATTATCTGATTATATAATTTGAAAACACTGCAGCACTTTTCAAAATGCACATCCAAACATTCTCTTAATCAAACGGGCTAAATTTAATTAAAGTCCGGCTATTTAGACTCTACCGTTTACTTAATTCACCCCATGTCTAAATCCACCCCATCAAATAACTTTAAAAAGTCAACAAATTCTAAAATCACCCAACTCTCAATTACCCAAATATCCCTCTATATTCAAAACAATATCTAATCCTATTATTTACTACATTCACCCCACTATCCCACCCAACACTCACCCCACCTTCACTCACCCCACAAAATCACGTTTGAAAGAAAAAAAGAACAACGTACGCATCGGTCTCCATCTCATCTCGGCCTCGGTTTCGCATCTCGTCTCACTTAGTTCTTGCTCTTCAAAGATTCAAGTTTAGGAGTCAAGCAAGATTCTCATACATGGATAAATTTAAAGCTAGGGTTTTGTCTTAAACTTTAATTAACCCATTTCTAGTAGATCTTGATTTTTATTTTTAGAAATATTAAATAAGTATCACATTGTGGATAGGAAGCATTTAATTGTAATTATTTGGGGTAAAATTGGAGGTTGGGTGGAAATTTTGGGCAAGATCACGAACTTTCTGGCACCAGGTCCGTTCGGACCTTGCTCCTTGCACGCTTCTGTGTGCACGGCAAGTGCCGCCGTATGCAAAGAGTAGCGCACGGCAAAGGCTGCCGTGCGCATAGTGTAGCGCACGGCCAAGACCTGCCGTGCGTGTTGTGTTGTGCACGGCACGACCTACCGTGCGCCGTGCATGTTGCACGGCTGCCCAGTACTGAACGGTCTGTGCGAAAATGACGATTTTCAGAGTTTTTGGAGCATCACCTCTAAATTCCAAAGTGTTTTTCCTTACTCCATTTATTTGCTAATGACTTTACCTCCACTTTTTCTTTGAATCTTGATGATTAATTTTTGTGTTTATTGATTTTTTGTGGTGATATCATTTTGGGTAGAAGAAACTAATGTTTGAGAAGTTAATGGTGTTAGGATTTAGGTGTTGGAAGAGATTTCGAGTGAATTTGATATGTTTGGGGGTGGGGTGGATTTAAAAAGAATAGAGTTTATGTTTTTTTTTAGTTTAAATTTGTTCAAGGGCATTTTGAATATAGGGAAATATGAGTGGTGTGGATTTAGAATATGGTAGAGTGAATTTAGCGGGCTCATTTAATTATTACCTAAATATTACTACTACTATTTCTTTGGAAAATATGATGACATATTGGCATGCCCGAAGAAGGAGCATCCATCCAGGCTCAATGCTGATTGTTCCTTTGTTGCTGCCGTCCCCCAACTCCTCCGCTATGGATGTTGCGTACAAGACAACCAAGCTCTTCGTCTTCACCGATGCTGTCCCCGTCGAAGGCATCGTTCGCATCGACGATGCTCTCTTCGTCGCCGCCACCCAGTTCACGTCTTTGGATTCTTCATTGCCCCTGATAAAACCCCGCGCATCCTCTTTCCCCTGTATATCTCACTTCAAATCCCCCCAAATTATTATGACCTAGGTTTGAAACAGCGAGGTGGCAACCGGATTTATATCACATGGAGAGCACATTGCGTCCCAGCAGGCGACGAAGCGGCTACGAGCCATCCGATACGGAGACCGATTGGCACGATAGCCCCAGGCGCGAGATTAGGCGATTGCCCTCTGATAATAATGTGGACTTTGATCTCAATAGGATGCACCACGAATTGGGCACTCCTAGACGGAGACATGTCAAGTCTCCGTACAAGCCTCGTGGAGAAACTGATACGCGCAGAAATGTAAGCCCTCTTTCGCGAAGAACTCTTTCTGATAGAAATCTTAGTCCGTTTATGATGTCTGAGCGGAGGGTTAAGGGCAATGATAGCTTAGGAGGGAATACTTGTTCATATTCTCAATCTGAACGTAGAACTAAAGCTCATAATGGCAGGGAGATTAATGGTACTCCCTTTTTGAAGTATGACCGGAGGAATTTTGACGCGTACAAGGATGCAGGGGATTATTTTGAAGGGAGTTCGGGGCGAGAGAGGTCCGGGTTTAGCAAACGGGCAATTTCTGCACCAAGAGTAAGGTCAAGAGCGAGAGGGCAACAGCTTAGCTATGATCAAGAGGAGCATAAGAAAGATCACATGCCTCTCTCCCCTTTGCCGGACAATGGAGTGTCTCACAAGCATGGCCCATCGGTTGGTGAGATCAATGAATTAGTAGCAAATGCTAAGGCGTCCAATGGGTCGAATGGACGTGTCCTCGACTTTGAGAGCACTGATTCCATTTCACCCGGGGATATTTTCTTTTCCCGGGACTTTAAAACCTTTCAAAAAAATGGTGCAGCTCGTCCGCGAGAGGTTCTTCCGAAGCCGCCAGGCTATGTTGATGCAACTACTCAGAGATCAAATTTTAATATAAATGCTCGAGAAATGTCACAAACGACTTTGAATTCTTCTTCTGCTGCAAGCAGGCATAGTAGTAATATAAGTGACTCGAGTATGAGAACGACTGCGAGTACAAGAAAGTTTATAGCAAATAGGCGGAAGAGCCAATCAGACACCTGGTTTTCTTGCATTAATAAAGGATATTGCAGGAAGTCAAAGAAGTCTCCAGAAAAAGAGAGGGCTTTCGATGAAGCTTCGTTTATTAGTAAGGCAGTTGTGGTAGAGAGCTTGAGACCGCTTTGGGCTGATAAACATAGGCCCACTTCATTGAATGGATTCACTTGTCACAAGCAAGAAGCTTTGCTTCTACAGAAAATCGTAAGTTCCAAATCAAAGTCACTGCAGAAGTGGCCTTTCCTATTCCAAATTTTTATGTCTTAACTCTTAACTTTATCACAAAAATGAGTGCATAACTATTTCAATAATGGCACACTTCTGTTCTATTTCTCTATATTTAGCAATTGCTTTAGTTTATTTTATTGATCTCTTACCAAAGTGTTGTTTTAGGCAATCAGTGAGACATTTCCTCATATCTTGTTGAAAGGACCAACTGGTACTGGTAAGAAAGCACTGACAATGGCACTTCTCCATGAGATATATGGAGAGTCTGTTTCAAATGTACGCCACTGTCACTAAAAATACTCATGACTATATAATAGAATTATTATTGTTTGTTTCCTTTTTAATTGAAGTGTTTTTTCACAGATATCTCATGACTTGAGGTACTTCCAAGTTATGGTATGTTTTACTACCTCCGTTCTTTTTTAAGTGCTCCATTAGCATAGTAGTTACTATTCATTAAATAACTTTGATCAATTTTTTTAGCAAATTTATACTTCCTCCATTTTTAAATGGTTGCCACATTCACAATTTAGCCACTATTCACACAATGAGTTTGATTTAAAGTTTTATCATATTTATACAAGATAAAATATAGTCAAGTGTGATCTTGTTATATTCGTCTCGTCTTGTAGTTATCGAACTTTTAGAATTTTTATATGTACCGAACTTGAGTTATTAATGATTTAAAACGTGCATTGGGCTGCGTGCTGGGTGGGTCCGTAGCAAAAAATGAAAAACAGAAGAAGTATATGATAAAACATAGTCAGATCTTATTAGATTCATCTAATCACGTAGTTTTATAATATTATATTTTTTTTTATAATTTTTACTTATGTATAATTTGAGTTATTGACATTTAAAAATGTGTATTGGACTGCGTGAAATGCAGGATGGGTGCACTTAAAAAAGAACAGAGGAAGTATATTATATAAAGTTCTCAATATTTAATGTGTCTGGAAGTTTAGTATGATCGAATAGTCAATAGACATTTATAACAAGTTTGACATGATGTTGAATAGGATAACAGAAACCTTTTATTTGAGTTAACTTCAAAACAATATTAACAGTTGATTGTTGCATCTGTACACCTAAGTTTTTCAACACATCACATTTGGATTAATAGTTGTCTATGATAGTGGATGTAAGTCTAGGGTCATAGAGCGCCGGTCTAGTGTCAATGTGTCATTGATATGACCTTACTAAAGCTCATTTGTAATGACAATAAAGCTAGGAGCTATTTAGTAATCCTATATTAAGTAATAATATAACATATTTTGTTTAGGTCTAAAAGCAAACACTGTGGTATTCTTTTTTTTGCACTTAACCTTATGAAATATAAATGTTTGCATTTACCCTTCCGAACTATCAATTTTTGCATTTATCCTTGTAACCTTTGTATTTGTTGCAATCTATCCCTGAAAGAGAATGTTTCCCAAAATCTTCCATGCATATTGTCCCATGTGCTGGGCATTGCTATAAGTATCACCATACGCATTGTCCTACGTATACATAATTTCATTTTCATTTTTTCCAACACTTTTTCAACATTTGTTTAAGTTTTCAAATATTTAGCCCAAAATGCATTGATTGGACGAATTTTCACCTAAAATTGATTATAAAAAAATATTTATGATATTTTTTGAATAAGTCCCTTAATCATGCTCAAATATACCATTAAATGTGGTACAAAATTGATATTTTTGCCTCAAATATAGATGAAAATGACAGTCAATATTGACAAACATCAGTTACTGAATTCTTGAAGAATGTCTTTTACATTCTTGCTTCCACAATAATTATATGATGTTTCAAAATAAAAATAATTGCATCAAGCTCTATTGCTAAGTTTCATATTTTGAATTTATTTCATTATTTTATGAGCAGGAACCAAGAACAATGGAAGTAGTTATCCCTGTAACATCAAGTCCTCACCACGTGGAGCTAGATGTTCACTCAGATCCCAAAGTAGCATATGCATTGACAGCTCTAGTCAAGAAAATGAGCAGTGAGCATGCTATTCCTCCAGAAATCAGTGCAACTCCTTTGAAGTCTGATTATAAAGGTGCACCTCCAGTTCTCTACAATGCTGTTCATTCCCTTCTAAGCCTTATGATTGGAAATTAACCTTAGTAATGGGTTTCTTCGAGTATTGCAGTGCTGGTTCTCCTTGATGTTGATAAAGCTACTGAAAACATGCAACACTTGATAAAATGGATTATGGACTGCTACGCAGATTCTTGCAAACTTGTTCTTTGCTGCCTGGATGATGTAGATATTCTTGAATCCGTAAGGAGTCGCTGCAAAGTCATAAGGGTGGAACCTCTAGTAACTCATGAAGTAAGAAGTAATTTTGTGACTATTGCATGTACCATTTATGAATTATTATATGTCAAGTAATGTTTATTTCTTCATAAAATTTCTATTTTTAAATCAGCATTATCATCCACTATTTATTTTCTGTACATATTCTTGAATTATCTGATGTTGCTTTTACTGCCTACATAGGTAATGGAGGTTCTTATCCAGATAGCTAAAAAGGAAGGTTTTGAGCTACCCATGAGCTTTGCTGCAAAGATTGCAACCAAATCCAAGCATAATCTAAGGAGAGCTATCATGGCACTAGAGGCCTGCAAAGCACACAAGTAAGTTAGTTAATTACAAGTATATTTTCTTTGTTCGTTCATTTACCCTAGCAATCATGTACTTTTAGCTATCCTTTTGGTGAGGACCAACCTATTCCACTCGGTTGGGAGGAAGCCCTTGTTGAACTTGCTGCAGATATTTTAGCAGATCCATCTCCGAAGAGGTAAATGATTTTCAGTTGTAATAACCACTATCTATGTTAGCCAGACAATCAGTTGTGACTTTTATATAATAAGGTTTTAACTGATAATCACGGTGCTACATTTTTCTTGGTTAGATTATTTATTGTTAGGGGGAAGATACAAAAACTTCTGGCCGAATTTGTTCATCCTAGATTGATTCTCCTGGTAACTTGCCAAATATTCTGTGCCATATTACTTCTATAATTTTAGGCTTACCTTATATAGACGGTTTGCATATTGCAGAAACTAGTGGAGCAATTTCTTCGAGGCATTGAGGCTGGTCTGAAGAGGGAAGTTTACTATTGGTATGCTTACTATGTAAGTCTAATTGTTCGCTGCCCTTTTTTTAAACTGGAGTACTGAATCATGAAAACCAGAAAAATGAACAGATGAATGATTTGATTTTGATTTGCAGGATAAGAAACTCCCAACTGGGACAACTGCCTTGCTAAAATTAGAAGGTAATATAGTGAATGAATCAGGTTGAATGGCTTAAACCATTTATGCTTATCATATGCTATCCTATTTCTTTCAAGTTATCACTTGCTTACTATCCTCAAAATGCACCCTCAAAGGGATGCCTAAAATCTGCTGTATGGTTGATTTGGTGCTTTAACTTGAGATCCAGAACAGATTAACTGAAGTAATAACCACTGTAGTAGTATAGGAAATATGTTCCCATTCATTTTGTTTTGATATTTTCCACAGAAAATGCATTTTGTTTACACTACTTTTTCAACCAAAGTTCTTTCTTATATAGGTATTAACACCAGAATTTAATAACTCAATCATTGCCTTTTATTTAAAAGTCAGATTTATATACACTAAGGAAATCCTACCGTCGGTCCTATTTTCTCAAACATATAATCACAACCTTCGATTAAACAACAACAACAACAACAACAACAATAATAATCAAATCATATTTCTATTTTTTATTATCTATCACTATGTAAAGTGAGAAAATAAAGATTTCCAAAAGTTTAATCGGTAAGCTGTCCGTGTTGGAAAAAAAAAACTAGTATGTAAAATACATGCAAACAAAGACAATAATATTGGCATTACTGAATAAGAACCTGTGACGAATATTAAGCAAATTAGATGTATTATTTTTATATTTAATTTGGATTTTAGTTCCTTGGACTACATGCATTATTCTGGACTGAAGATAATACTTCATATTGATACACATAAGGAGTGATAGTCGAGTCTGAATGTGGGAGGCACCTCTATTTGGATTACACTCTGTAGTTACTGAATGACCTCTCCATCTAAAATTTCTGATCATCCTCTTCTTTTAATATTTTTATTTTCATCCTATATTTTAGTTACTGAAACATGTATGGTTCAATCTTTGACCTTATTGCTCACCTTGCTGAATTAAATATGGTGGTTTTATACAGTGCAAGCTATATGTAACATGTTAGCTCTAAAGTCCTTGGTTTGCTCTTTTGGGGTTGGTAATGCTTGCGAGTTCACTAATACGCTTTATTGGTGCAGAATTTGTGGCCAAATTTACAAGCATATACAGGAAGGGCTTCACCCGTCGGCAATTTTAGCTTGCATTCCAGGTTGATTAGGACTTGCCCTAGATGGTAGTGGTTCTGAGATGGTAAAGCATTTTCATCTTTTTTACCTTCATGGTGCCCCGTGTAGTTACGACATAAAATGATAGAAGTCATTCAGCTATGAACTTAATATAGTTCTCATGAATTGTTTGATATTGCTTGGGTAGATGAACATCTGCATTGTGCATTACTCATTCAAACATTCATTGGCAATTTGGCATAATTATACGAGGAGAGGAGTGATTAAGGAGAAGATGAAAAGTCACCTGTTTGTTAACTCTTTATTTGGTTACGTTCGAGGCAATTTTGGGCCCCAAAGAATTCAGATTCAGTTCAATATGCGCTTGTAGCTTTGTTACTTTGAGGATGATTGGGTCTATTCCTTTTGTAGATTTAAACGTTAAATTAAAAAAATAATGTGAATAGACAGTTGCACCATTCATATGTTTGCTTTGGTTGCCCGATCCTATATTATTATATTGTATACATGTATTAGGGGGATCGGTCTTTGCAAGACACAACACCATAACCCCCTATGGAATCGGATTATTGTAGGCATGAGTCTAGGGCAAGGTTGCCTAGATTCTTTGTGTATGATCTTTTGTTCTTTGTATAACAGGCCCATCAATAGTATCGCTCATTTATTAACTTTCTAGCCATAGCTTTAATTATCACGTAATTTAAATGGAGTATATGGTATGATACCATTGGTGAAAACATGAAAAATGTGGAAGGACTCCTAACTGATTATAGGGGATTGATGACTACGAGAGTAAGTTGGTAGAAGTATTATCTAAGAGAACTTGTATTCGGACAGATATATTGCTTTGCCTGTGTAATGTAGTTGGTTCCCGTGGTAATAACAACTTGATAAAATGTCCCAATTGCATGATTAATTGTTGTGGAACTTATGTTTTTGTATAAATATGCTATGGTGGTTGTGATGTCTTGTTTTCGACTGGTTTACTATTCTGGATACAATTGATTTTGGTTAAATTTCTTCTAAGTAGCATCAATATTGGGATAGGAGGAGTCATTTAATACAATGCATATTACTAAGAACTACTACAACAATTATGAGCTCTAATTTATTTCCTAATATCGTGTAAATGACTTCAACAATTATTATACTTATTCTAATTAATTCAATAATTATTCAAAGATAAAAAAAAAAGAAGTAATCAATAATTCAATGTCAATATAAACACGTCCCTTCATTTCTATTTAGACATTTATGTATTGTATTTTTGTTGGGTTAGCCTGCTTGCACAAATGAGTTGTGTATGTTGGGTGTTAATGAAGTGTGTGCTGATTGGATGAGTTTTTTGTGTTGAATATTAATGAGACATGTCTTGAGTATTTAATGACAAACAAGTCTAAAATGACTTCAGTATGAGCTGATTCAGTTCCAAAATTAAATCAATTTTTTATTATTATTTTTTTGCTAAACAGCCTATACAGGCTAGGAAGGATAAAGAAAAAAAAAACAAAAGTATAGATTACAAAATGTTAGCGCCGCGGGAACCACGTGCCAGCTTTATCAGCCTCCAGGAGTGGCCTAAGGTAGTCCGGAGGAAACGCCCATGTAGTGAAAAACGCTTCATCATTTGCACCCATCTTGGCTAAAGTATCTGCAACTCCGTTCCCTTCTCGAAATATATGACTAAACTGACAATGAACAAAGCCGCGCCTAAGCTCATGAATCCGCAACCAGTAAGACAGGATCCGATGTGACGCCTGTGGAGTAGACTGAAGGAATTGAATGACATGAGTGGAATCACATACACAATAAATTTCCTTTACTCCGTGCTTCCTACCCACTTCCAAGCCGTGCATAATGCCACATATCTCTGCTTGCAGGATGGAAACACAGCCCAGATAACCTGATGCCCCACCAATCCATTGCCCCGAATATCACGAAGAACTGCACTAAATCCCGCCCTACCATGTTTGTCAAACAAATAGCCATCCGTATGAACAAAGAAACCTGTCCAAGCTCCCATATTCCAGCATGCAAGGTTGAGATGTGGAATTCTAACTGTGTGACTTACTGTAGCTTTTTCCATCTCATCCCTAAGGTAAGATGCTTGTCAAATAAGAGTATGTAATGGTGATTTATGATCCCTGAAAATACGACCATTGCGTTCTCGCCAAATAGTCCATATCCCAGCTATAAAATCCAACCTGTAGTACCGAAACATTCCACATAACCAATGGAGTATGGAAGATCTGTCAAAAGAAGCAAGATCCTCTGGTATCTCAATACTCCAAGCATCCCAGAGAGACCTAATCCAAGTGCACTAAAAGAAACAATGAACCCAATCTTCGACTTCCACGCTGCAAAGGCCACACAAGGGCGATGAAGATAACTTACGGCTAAATCGAATCGCATTACAAGGAATGGAATTCATAGCTAAAAGCCACAGGAGTACGCATACTTTCTCTGGAAAATAGTTGGCCCACAACCATTTCCATCCTGTTTGAGACACACCCTCTTCCCCCAACATAAACTTATACCCTGATTTGGCTGAGTAACTTCCATCCTCGGTTGCCCTCCAGTACCAACCATCCTTAGCAGATGAATGAAGACAGGGAGGTGGTTTCTTTAAGATCTCCTGCCGGATCTCCAAGGGAATCAACGTGTATAAACCAGAAAGGTTCCATTTGCTATCTTGCACAATATCTGCTATCCTTAACTCAGAATCAGACACATCAATAAATGGCACTCGTGGCCCTAATCATTGTCCTTCAAGCCAAGGAGAGTACCATAGAGAACTTTCAGCATTTCCAACCCTTAAAGTAAAACCATTAGAAAGCCTACTGAAAGCCTTCCTAATGCTACGGAAGGTTATAGATCCTGAAACTGATGAGGGCGAATCCAGAAGTGCAGTTTTAGGGTAAATAGCAGAGAGTTCCTTTCCCCACAACTTATCATTCCTTGTTACAAAATCATTCACAAGTTTACCAAGAAGAGCCACATTGGTGTGACTAGCCCGTCGAATGCCTAGCCCCCCCCCCCCCCCCCACTGACTTTGGCACCATCAATTTCTTCCATGCCACAAGATTTATGCCCTTTCCCGTTCGATCTTTCCAGATCAAGCGACAGATCCTACTATCAATCTTGACACATATAGACTCTGGCAACCATGCAATCTGCATGCAATAAGTAGGAATTGATGCCAGAATGCTACGTGCTAAAGTAAGGCGGCCCGCCTTATTAAGAAGTCTTAAAGCCCAACATGATAACCTGGCATCCATACGCTCCAACAGGAAATTGTATGTACTTGCTAGCACCCGTCCATGATGAATAGGAAACCCGAGGTATTTACCAAAATTATCACAGAAGGCAACACATGTTAAGGAAGTTAACCAGCTTCTTTCATCAGTAGTGACACAGGTCGGGGCAAAAGATCTGGACTTCTATATGTTAATCTTCAAACCCGACCAGGCAGCAAAGGAAGATAGTGTGTTAGAGAGACACTGAATGCTTCCTGCGTCAATCATAGAGCCAAGCAAGAGATCATCTGCAAAGAGCAAGTGGGATATCCCTTGGCAGCCAGTAGCCAACTTAATTGGCATCCAAAATCCAGCTTCAACCTCATGCTGAATGGTGACAGAAAGTCGCTCCATTATAATATTAAACAAGTATGGGGAGAGAGGGTCTCCCTGGCGCAATCCTCTAGCTGGCTTGAACTCCTCCAAAGGTTCACTGTTCCAAAGTAAGGAATTAGTGGCCGAAGAGACGCATGTCATAATGAGGCGGCAAAATGATGTTGGAAGAGCCATTTGAGCAAGACACTCCTGAAGACACGGCCTCCTAACATTATCGTATGCCTTCTCCAGATCAATCTTAAGAATGATAGCCCTGTCCGAGAAGACGATCTAGATAATGAGTGAACAAGCTCCTGTAGTAAAATAGCGTTGTCGGCAGTGCCCTACTAGGAATGAACTCCCAGGGGACGCATCCTCTTAACCAACACCTTCGAAATGATCTTGTCCTCCACATTGCATAGTGAAATAGGCCTGAAATGACCGAGAGAATTCGGCACAGATACCTTGGCGAATCAATTTTTTATTATTGAAATCAAATGGAAATAAACACGTAATTTATTATTGGAGTGAACATAATTCAACAAAAATGAATTACATACTACCTAAATTCCAAATACTCTTAGAAAGCGAAATCGAAAATGGTGCAATATCGATTTGTTAGTATGTGGAGAACTCATGGTAAAGAGTCAAGACGACCCACGGTGGTCGACGCTGTCAGCGCTCTGAGTCCTCACTCATTCGATGTTTACGTAGTCGTGCATCATTCGGATGCCACAAACATTCAAACTCCATATTCAGATACGTATCTCATTCAATTCCTGCACCCACCCTTCCCAATCTGACTTTATTACGCTGCACTAAATCAAGCCATAACCAATAGGCTTTATACTCCCCATCCCAATGATTCCAATAAATTTTCCAGAAGCACGGATACCACAAGAAGCCCCATCTTTCGCATGAATTCCAGTTGATTCTGCGCAGTTCTGTAAAATGACAGTGTTAAAACCTCATGCTTGCGCTAAACAGCTGGCACCACTGTTGAAGTTGGGTGGACGCGCCTTTGGATCAATCTTTTCAAGGTGGGTTTCTGTTGGAAGTAGCACAGACGAAGGGTTTACAGAGGAATTGGAGAAAGGAAAGAGCTTTGCCGCTGTGTGGGGGAATGGAGATTTCGGGAGGCTGGGATTGGGCAATTTGCACTCCCAATGGAGGCCCAAGCCTATTCCGTCATCTGCTTTTGGTGATAAGAATTTGATAGAGATTGCTTGCGGCGGCGCCCACACCCTTTTCCTCACCGGTGATTTATTTGCTTATTCTTGTCTATTGCTGATTCATTTTTGTTTTTTATTTTTTTTCCCCCATTTTTTCATCTTCTTCTTCGGGTTTACTGTTTCCGACGCTTTATTGCTGAGAGGTTAATATGCAAGTATAGCGTTTGGTTGACATTTTAGTGTGGGGTTGGGGACATATACCTTCTAGGTCTCTGTGTGTTAAGAAATCTGAAATGGAGAATGAATTATTTGGATCATTTAAGGATGACCGTGAATGAATTTGCCATAAATGAATTTTGGAACCCTTAGTTTTACATGCATTCGTTGAGTTTCAACTAGAATTTCTTAAATCCATATTCATACTCTTTGGTAGACTTTTCTTGTGTTGTAGCTTTTATTGCATTGTATGGTGTGATGAGGCGGAATTTTGATCACATAATTCAAACTTGTGCATAAACTGAAACTGATTTCTTTGGAAAGAAGGAAACAAATGGATGTAAAGATTCTAACTAGGTGTCTTAGTGATAGATTGACAACTCTGGAGACTGAATGCTAGTTTTAATCAATCTAAACATAATAACATTTGGTTGAAAGAAACTTACTAAAATCAATTTTAAGGGTTCCAGTACGCAAGTACTACTAACTAAGATCATATCATTAGGAAAAGAAACGTGCTCCCCGAGGGATGATGACTTCCAAGTGAGTTGCACATTGGGTTGTGGAAAATATGTGATCATTAACTATACACTCATAACAAGGCACAGCGGGCCATTTTGAGAGCAGTTAATTGTTTTCATATTTATTCTAAATATATAGAGATATGGCTTTTAATCATTCTAGCACTACAAATGTGGTGGCTTTGTGGATACAGCGTTATTATAAAGCCTTTAGATATTGAAAATTCTTGATTTTCCTTAGGCTCATAAAGGAGTACCTTTGTGTGACAGAGAATGGAGATGTTTATGCTACGGGACTCAATGACTTCGGACAGCTGGGGATATCAGATTTTCAAAATTATGCAATTGTATGCGATCCCATCAATATCCCATCCTTTGATCTTTTTTATTTTCAATAATTAATCATTTGGTGATCCAATAAGATTTATAATCCCTTTTTCTACTTTTAAGTATTTAGGATATTTTATGTGGTTTTGTACTTGTCTATTGCCCTTTCAAATAAATGAAGACAAATCTATAGAGTTGTTGTGTTGGTAAGTGAAAGCAGATAACAAGGAAGCCAATATAATACGCAGTCCTATAATTTCATCTTGAGAAAATAATCTTGAAGTGGAGAATGCCAATGTTGGCTTAGATCTCTTGTAGTGCATCCCAATATTTTGAATCTAGATTAGTATGTTTGACAGAATCTTTAGTAATTTTACACCCCTCAAATTCCCAAATGTTATAAAGCAGGAGCATATCATATCTATATGTCAACATGTGTGAGAAAGTAATGATTCGAGAGACAATTCATAATGGTTGTTTAGTATCAGATCCTTTGGTTTGTTACTTGATGACTCCTGGGAATGTGTTTTTACATAGACCTAATATGGAGTAACAAACAAACCACGCAAGTTAAACTGCATGTGTGAGACAATAATTTGTTTATGTGAAAATGAATGATGCTCACCTTTTTGTTTATCCACCTAATTTTAAGTTAAAATGTGATTGATTAGTGTTTTACATGCAGATATTTTTTTCTTTATTTTTATGGTATTGATATTATTTTAGTTTAACTTTTCATCCAAATTGTTTGATTAATGAAAGGACTTCTAAATCTTTACGACTAAGTGATATCCTTCAAGAATGTCGATTTCATTTCAGCAATGATTACTGCAGGAGCCTTGCAGAATTTCTGGTATCCCTGGAAAGATAATTAAAAATTTCGGCTGGTTATCATCATTCTGCTGCTATTACAGGTTCGGAATTCAGATATGTCTTTTACTTATTTCCCTTTACAATTGTTATTGTGCTTTTGAACCTTCCCAAAAATTTTGTGTTTATATTTCCTTCATGAGTATATTTCTGTATCTTTCTTGCATTCTAAAAAAGTCTTTCACATTGAGTTAGCTGTCTCCATTGAAGTTTTTTTGTAACACCCCCGTTTTAAAATATAGTTAGGCAGGGAGTGTTTAAAGCCACATTCTTTAGTCAAGCTCGCTAGGGCCAACTTGATAAGCTGCAAGAAAATAGATTATCTGATTATTGCGTTTTCAAAAACGCAAATAATCAGTTTAAACCGCTAAAAAATGATTGCTGCAAACATGATTATTTGCGTTTTGAAAACGAAATAATCAGATGAGTTGTTTCATATCGCTTATACAAACAGCCACTAAGAAATGCTAAGCTAACGGTTTGAAAATGAATAACCTATTTGCCTTAATTTAGGGTTTACTGTTAAGTACTTGTGTTGAGGGTTCCCCAGGGAAAGGGAGGTGGGCCACCATTGACAGGCCTTGGTATTACCAAGCCTCCTAGACATAAGACCCCAACTCGCAACTCAATAGTGGAAAAGTCTATCTTGCATCGCATTAATTAAGCACAAATAAAACTAAGGCATAGGGAAGAAAATGGTTAAATAAAAAAGCAATACTCATTAATCTCAAAATTCTATTAACATAGATAATTACGATTGGGCTCGTGTCCAATACATTTTATTCCACAAATAGTTTATTGCAAAAAACTAAAAGAGCATTATTTTTGAAAAACATACCTAAATCTCGTGCGTGGTGCCATGTAGTACTCCTAAATGAAAGTTACTTGGAAGAGGGAAATAACACATAATCAACAAAAATGCTGATTAAACTAGCCTCGTTCCCTGGACCAAAGGCTTAACCAAATATCACTCAACATTTATTCATTTCATTTCCTTGGCTGCAATAACTAGGCCGCAACCCCCAACAAGCACATGATGATTCATCTATGAATTTAATACTACGAGTAAACTAGACCGCAAACCACATCTCACATCTAGCGAAACATAAGCTCAAGCATGTGTACTAAGGAGGCAAACAACCCTACTGCTTTGGTCATCCACAACCCGGTGGTACTCATGCCCTCAAATAATTGTTATTTATTTTAATTTCACTTATGGCCTAATGGCCCAATATAAAATATTTTGACACCAAGGGCGTAACCCAAAAACAAGGTTTTAAAAGCATTTTGACACCCTAACACATGATTAAAATTTCCAAAAGCATTTTTCTTGGTACTTTCTATTGGTATTTCATTTCAATCTCCCCCCAAAATTTTCTGTTTTCACTCTTTCTCCCTTTTCATCACTCAACAGATTTATTAAATATAAAAGTTCGGCCCATTGACATAAAATCCTATGTCTGTCTCTTGCCATGAACTATGATTTGATGTTACGTTAGTTGTATTTACTTCTATCCAGTTATTTTATAACCAACAGAAAAAAAAGTTGTTTTTTGTTATGTTTGAAAACTTGGAAAAAGTTGTTTTTCAGTTCTTGTAAAAACTTCAACGTGGCATTCATTATCTCCTTCATCATAATCATTTGTATAGGATGCTGTGATAAAGGAAGTTTTAAAGTGTGGATCTGATCTATGGGGAAAACATCAATTAATTTGGAATTTATCTTTCTGTTCTTATGAATAAGAAACAAAGAATAAAGAGATAATCCTTATACAGCCCTAGGTATAAAACCTGCCAGTGACTGAAATCCACGCACTAAACTGGGGAAGAATTGAAAAACGTGTTAAGGGGATATTACAATTTCCAGTCATGCTGAATTATGTTACACCCATATTACCACTTGTAATGCTCAAACAGGTTACATGAATTTTATTTACTTTCACAAAGGATGTATTGCCAAGAGAGTGTAAACAGGGTTTTACTCTCACTCTCTGTAATTTTTTAGTCAACGTGATTTATTTCTGACGACCTTTTTTCTATCTGAAACCTGAAATGATTACAGACTTTATTTTTTTGATTCATGTGTTGAATGATTCATGTTTTACTATTTTTTCAGAAGTTTCTTTGCTTTTTTCCTAGTAATTGTTGGCAGATAAGAGTATTATCTAAATATGATTTCAGTATTTGTATCTTTGCTTGATGGATGGTTTTGAGCCTTGTTTCTTATACCAGATGTCATTTGCTGTAGTTTTTCCACATTGGTCCTGTTTGTGTTATCTTGAAATTTAACTTGTCTTTTTGTAGATGATGGAGAGCTCTATGTATGGGGAAGAAATGCAAATGGACAGCTTGGCCTTGGAAAAAGTGAGTGTGCCTGTCTCCGTTTCTTTCTGTCTTCTATTATTTGTCTGCTACGCTGCAACAATAATGACATATATGACTTGTCATCTGCCCTCAAGTGTTAAGAAACAGCTCATTTAGGTCCTTGGGCACAAATTCTCAAAGTGACAGTCATTTCTCGTTTTTTTTTTTTTTTTTTTTTTTTTTTAAATAAAACTTAATCCATTCAGTCACTTCATGGATAATCATCATTAGCGGTAATAAGGCTATTGGAATTGATTAAGAATCTTCTTCTACTAGGCAAACACAGGTTTCAGGGCTGCTTTTATGCCAATATTATCTGGTCACAATTCTGTGATACGACTGTAATATCTGATTTACAGTTTTTGGTACTTGTGAAGATGACACTCCCTGTAGTTATCTCTCTTTTGTAATTGATTTGCAGAGGCAGAAAAGATTGTTCCTCTTCCCTGTAAAGTAGAATGCTTGGATGGAGTTACCATTAAAAATATATCACTGGGATTTGAGCATTCAATTGGTGTCACAGGTCTGAATGCTGTATCTCAGTGCAAATCCAATAAGGATTGAGCTTATCCATGTTCTTTTATTGCACAATTTCTTTCGCATTTCTTCATTGACAGATTGAATTTAATTCTCTTGTCTTATATGTCTTTGGCTAGATAATGGAGAGGCTTTGAGTTGGGGAGGAGGAGAGGCTGGTAGGCTCGGGCATGGGCATGGATCAAGCATTTTAGGTTTCAAACAAGTAACAGGTTTCTTAACAGTAGTTTGTCTAATGACTACAAATGTTAATGTTGTGCTGTGCAAGTTGAATTGCTGATGCATGCGTCATGCGTGTGTTTATATTTTTCTTTTTCCTCCTATGCATGTTCAACCAAGTATGTGTTGGTAATCCTGTCTTCTTCAGTTCTACTGGTTTGGGCTATAAAGTTACCAAAACAAGTTTTGGCAGCACTTTTACTTAGTCCCCCCCCGGCATCCCCCGCATTTATTCTCTCACCAGTCACCATTATGACGTAAAAACTATGATGTTGGAACTTCCAAACTGGCTTGAATCTGATAGATAAATCGTGGTTTTTTTCTTGCTAACATTAAAGGTTTGTGCTGTATGAAAAATTCTTTAATTTTGACTTGACTGCTGCAGATAGATAACTCTCATATCCAGCAGTAGGTTTAAGAAAGTCAAAATAAGTATTGTTCTTTGTATTGCTTAGTTAGAAAGACAAATCCTGGAAATATCAATATTTCTTGAGGGTGTTTGGTTGGATTTGAAAATTAAGATTATATCTGTGTATGGGAATGTTAAACTATGGATTGGAGATTCCAACCTAAAACCAATTGGTAATGTTTGGAGTGGCTCCTATCCGTGTAAACCGGGGCAATCCCACAATTCAATAGGTCTGGACATGCAATTAAA